>JAMPIV010011613.1:0-26836 GCA_024509875.1 Oreohelix idahoensis
GAAATATATTGTGACATCAGGACAGTTGAAATATATTGTGACACCAGGACATCTGAAATATATTGTGACACCAGGACAGGTGAAATATATTGTGACATCAGGACAGGTGAAATATATTGTGACATCAGGACAGGTGAAATATATTGTGACACCAGGACAGCTGAAATATATTGTGACATCAGGACATCTGAAATATATTGTGACATCAGGACAGCTGAAATATATTGTGACACCAGGACAGCTGAAATATATTGTGACATCAGGACAGGTGAAATATATTGTGACATCAGGACAGCTGAAATATATTGTGACACCAGGACATCTGAAATATATTGTGACATCAGGACAGCTGAAATATATTGTGACATCAGGACAGGTGAAATATATTGTGACATCAGGACAGGTGAAATATATTGTGACATCAGGACAGGTGAAATATATTGTGACATCAGGACAGCTGAAATATATTGTGACATCAGGACAGGTGAAATATATTGTGACACCAGGACAGGTGAAATATATTGTGACATCAGGACAGGTGAAATATATTGTGACATCAGGACAAGTGAAATATATTGTGACACCAGGACAGCTGAAATATATTGTGACATCAGGACATCTGAAATATATTGTGACATCAGGACATCTGAAATATATTGTGACATCAGGACATCTGAAATATATTGTGACACCAGGACATCTGAAATATATTGTGACATCAGGAAATCTGAAATATATTGTGACATCAGGACATCTGAAATATATTGTGACATCAGCACAGCTGAAATATATTGTGACATCAGGACAGGTGAAATATATTGTAACATCAGGACAGCTGAAATATATTGTGACATCAGGACAGGTGAAATATATTGTGACATCAGGACAGGTGAAATATATTGTGACATCAGGAAAGATTGAAGAAAAAATAGATAATAGAACGACACCAAAAAAAAAGAAAATTTCCTATACAGTTTAACACCGTGACATAGAAAAAAAAAATAAAACTGAAAAACAGCACGAGGGACAGGAAGTTGTGCTTCGACATGATCACCTAAGCATGGCACTTGAAGAAGAAGAATCAAAATCCAGATGTAGAATGTTGAGAAGTAGGACTCAGGACCTAATTAGCTACTTAATAAGATATTTAGGTTATGCTAAAACAAACAGGGTCTTAATGTGGTCTTTCTTGTGTGTTTACTTTTACTGTGTGGTCTGAGATGGAAATAGAAAAGTCAGCCCTCATCATTCTGTTTTATATTACATTTGGTACATTTTACCATGTTGTTGCGGGGGGAGGGGGGTCTGTGGAAACAAAGAAAGAACAGGTGTACTGCTACCTCTTTCTATTTCTTCTTGGATCCTCAACCGAGAATTAACAAAACAGTTCTGACCATCATGCCTAGTGGCGTAAGGCAGTAGCGAACCCAGTTTGTTCGGTACGTGGACCACCTTCTCACGGTGTCCTATCTCTGGTTCATGTTTTGGCATCTACAGTTCTTCATCTGGTGTGTTTTTTTTTTTTTTTTTTTTGATATGGTCGGCCTCTCTTTAGCATTCCTTCTGGGGTCCATGTCATGATAGATCTGGTGTTGTTGTCGGAGTCTCTTCTGAAAATATGGCTGTGACGGAACTTTGAGGCGTGGTATGATTAAGCTTGCCTGGTTTGGGCATGTAACTCGTCATAACTCCCTTTCGAAAACGATCCTCCAGTGAACAGTCGAAGGTAAACGGAGAAGAGGAAGGCAAAGAAAATCCTGGGCTGATAACATCAAAGAATGGGCAGGGCACGGTTTTTCCACACTTGTACGCATTGCTGCGGATAGAGAGCAGTGGAGGACCCTGTCTGCTGATGCTTCCACCATGGCACCCCTACGACCCATGACGGGTTACGGGTTGAGATGAGATGATGATGATTAATAACAGATGGCCCGAGTCATTGATGAAGCTATCTCAAACAATATCAAACAAAATAACTGGCCAACTGTGGCAACGGAATCAAGTGCATAAATTCCTCTTTTCACATAGACATATTTATTATGATTCCTCACGAACATCAGTTTATCCACACATTGAATGATCCTTTATAACAATTGATATTAATGATTCAATCTTCCATTACACTTCCATTGATAAACGAACCCAAACACATAGTCCACAATAATTATACCTCTTACTCAATTAATTTTACGTGATACACGTTTCAGGCTGCTTTTGCTATAGCTTCATGGACTAGCAATCTTTCTCAACTTAGTCTATATCAGGACAGAGAATCTATATTTCAATTATTTATCCATAAGTTCCAATGGGAACATTATCCATACTGGGCCAATGAAAGACACACGTCCATACACCTCGAATAAACACAGCGGAATCCCCTTGTTGCTAGGCCAGACGAAGGCACGTCATATTCGACTTACGCATAGCGACAAAAAATGTGCAAATATTTGTGAGCACTACATTCACTTCAAATATAAAACTCCCGCGTGGCGCGCAAAAGATGCTCGCCACAATGGCTAACCCAGTTCCTCATATCTACTTGAATACATGACATGATTTGGTGCAGACTCCCCTATAAGGAGTGAGAAGAAAAGTTATGGTAACTGCACAAGCCAGCAAGTAGCTACTCCTAATTTTAAAAACAAAGCGAAAACAGTATTCTATAAAATGAAGAGTATTTTGTGCAACAATTATTTCTCAATGGAAGTAAGAAATAGAGTACTTCAGTGTCATATAGAACCAATCCTGCCATATGGGAGTGAGTCATGGACAATTAGTAAACAAGTAGGGAAGGCACGTGAGGAGATGTGGCACGTGTTAAAAATACAAGAGCCACTGAAAGAGATGTGGAAACTTATTTACAAGTTAGAAAGCAGAATTGATAAATAATACTGGCGACAGGAAGTTGTGGAGAGACATAATCACCTACGCCACACGGCATATTACTTAAAGAAGACAAGAGTTTAAAAAAAAAAAAATAAATAAAAAACCACTCAGAAATGTCTTGCTTTTAAAAAAAAAGGGGGGTGGGGTTGGGGGGGGGGGCGGGGGGGGGGGGGGGGGGGGGGGGGGGGGGGGGGGCGGGGATAAAAATGCGGAATGTAGAAAACCTTTTATTTACAGTTCTGACCCACGCAGTGTAAATTAATTTGTGCCAGATTTCGAAGCAAAGTTTCACTTTAGCTTAACGTCGTCCTAGCTGTCAACACACTCGTCTCTCCTTGAGTTTTATATGGCACCTGGCACGCTGCACTTTATTTACAACTAATTAATTCTCACTAAACATTATCAAGTGTGGAGCGCTAGTTTGTGGAAATTACGGATGACTCATCTGTGGTACGCATTATAAATATACAGAGTTAGTCCAAAAAGGTAGCACTTCCATCCATAGTGAAGTCTCTAACACGCCACTCCCCTATGGCAGTAATTGCTACGGGAGTAATGCGTATCTTATTGTTTACCACTCTTCCGACGTATTTACGCTTCGCCAGGTTTGGTGACCCGGCCGGCGATAATATTTTATCGCATAATCTGTGTGACCGTCTTTTGAAGCGAAGGTGTTTTGTTTATTCAAGCTACGTTGGGAAGGAGTGTTAAATAAAACCAGGTTTGTTTGTCTAGCGAAACACGATAACCCATGCATGAGGCGGAACTTAAATAATCGCTTCAGGTCCTTGGTTAAAAAGTAATCATGGATTTATTACATTTTAGACAATATGAGTCTACAAATGTGTTGGTGAGAGTGTATGCAAGACACAACATTACCACATATGGGAGACGTGACCTTTTGAGAAAATTTTCCGTGTAGGAACTATTTTGAAAGTGCCACATCCGACCTGTTTGAAATGATTGGTTCTTTCTGATTAGATTTATAACATCACTGGAGGGAATATAGGCTGACAATTTTATAGTTTTATTTCTCTGTGATTTGCACGCTCGCCAAGACAACATCAGACTTCGCCACAGTGAAAACTAGATTAATAATTCCTAATTGTTATCCGGATCTTTTATTGGAGAACCAGATAAGACTTATAAAGCACAGGAAATCTCTTTCAAATTTTAATAAGGAACACCGAACTAGGAAATTGAAGAAACACGAAGTCAGAAAGGGAATCATTTGTAGAATTACAGCATCCCAGACGCATGTAAGAGAACGATTCGTCTCTTTTATTCATCTGAGCAAACAAGTCTGCAGCCAGGATTAGCTTATTGGTGGTACCAGCAGAACGTACTATTTCTGGAACAAGACGGGATCAGTGGCCTGCGCTTTAAGACAAAGGACGCACTGTGTAGGCTTTCCTTGACGTTTCGGGGAGACGAGCGACAACCGACAACCTTGACCAGAGACGAGTGATCAGTGTGAAAAGACGGAACCGTTATTGGCAGCTAAGTTCAAACATATGCTGCCACTTGAACTTCTTAACCCTTTTCGCAATCCCCAAATACGAGAATGATAGCTTTTCTTTATCCATAACTATTTAAATTATTTTCAAACTGTTACAACTAAAGTAATTATTAAATTTTGTTATTTGTAATGTTACAAATTTAACGTTGATTTTATCATTTTAAAGTTACTGCATGTTTGTTTCAGTCAATTACTACACACATTCTAAACAGAGCTATACTTGAATAAGAGAATTCCACTGAGTAAATCAGGGGTGGGGGCTTAAACGAGCTGATAAATAAGTGCTTAAATTCTTCACAAAAGTGTTCGGCAGATTACATAATTAACGTGATTAGCGACAGCGAGCATTGTTTTCGTTTACCTGAATTTCTTGTGAAGACTCCCATGTGATTGAATCTTTACTGCTCTTCTATCTACATTTCTGCCAAGAGTAATCTTGTGTACAAATAGACTCCATTGAAGCCTATAATATATACTCTTGAGTTTTGGCCATTGTTGGACCACTACTGCAAAGCAGGGGAGGCAATACCGTCACATTGTTGTAGCAGTAGTAGTAGTGAAAATATCATATGATGATGTGCAGACAAAAAAAAGGAGAATTGAACCAGTATTATTCTTTTACAGTAAATTTTCACTCCATTATAACATGCTGGTGTGAAGTAAGGATATATATATATATATATCCTTACTTCACACCAGCTCAGCTTTCTGGACAAGAGTTCCCAACTTCCTAGACGATGCCTGTCTAACATTAATTACCATGGCAAAGTACATAATTGCTGTGCTGCTGTAAAAATAGCATCCTACATGAGTCAAGTGTTTCGGCATTTACTGTTGTAGCTTTTGTGTACATAACAATCGCAAAAGCTTTAGTCAACTCATTTGACTAAAACAGTGGCGTGTTTTATAAGTGCAACAAAGTATTTAAGACAACTTGCTCTGTTTATTTAATTTTATTTTTTAAAATATCATTACACCCGGTTTACCAAACACGTTCCATATTCACGACAGGATTGCTTCGTTTAATATTTTTCAATCTCTATGTTGTTAATGAATGGTGTTGTTCTCAATAACTGCCTTCCGAATTTTTTTCATTTAAAACATACCTTACTGTGACACTTGCCAGGTTTTCTCAGGCATATACTCTCAATTCAAATATACAGTCAATCCTATTGTAGGGCTGTCAAACTCGAAGAACAAGAAAAAACAACAACAAACAAAAACTACCCAGATTTTGTCAAAAATGGACGAACGCGTAGAATTGAAGGATTAAAGTTTGCCTTCCCTCTTCGATCCCTGCTCTCTCAGCCAGACTGCAGTGATGCAGCCTGTTTCCAGGACCACCACGTGGAGGTGGAATATAGTCTTGGTCAGCTCTGGTTCGCTGACCCTGACGCAAGCAGCCAAGCTATGAGTCGCTGACTGTATTCTCTATTGCTGCGTATTTGGGTCCCATTAGAGTGGTATGACAAGATCACCAACGTGAAACTGATGGCAAGAACCAGACAAGTGCCAGTGGGACAAGAGATGACAAGAATCAGACAAGTGCCAGTAGAACAAGGGATGACAAGAACCAGACAAATGCCAGTGGGAAAAGAGATGACAAGAACCAGACAAGTGCCAGTGCAACAAGAGATGACAAGAACCAGAGAAGTGCCAGTTGAACATGAGATGCCAAGAACCAGACAAGTGCCAGTGGAAGAAGAGATGAGAAGAACCAGACAAGTGCCAGTGGAACAAGAGAGGACAAGAACCAGACAAGTGCCAGTGGAACAAGAGATGACAAGAACCAGACAAGTGCCAGTGGAACAAGAGATGACAAAGACCAGACAAGTGTCAGTGGAACAAGAGATGACAGGAACCAGAAGAGTGTCAGTGGAACAAGAGATGACAAGAACCAGACAAGTATCAGTGGAACAAGAGACGACAAGAACCAGACAAGTGTCAGTAGAACAAGAGATGGCAAGAACCAGACAAGTACCAGTGGAACAAGAGATGAGAAGAACCAGACAAGTGCCAGTGGAACAAGAGATGAGAAGAACCAGAAAAGTGTCAGTGAAACAAGAGATGACAAGAACCAGACAAGTGCAAGTGGAACAAGAGGTGATAAGAACCAGACAAGTGCCAGTGGGACAAGAGATGACAAGAATCAGACTAGTGTCAGTGGAACAAGAGATGACAAGAACCAGACAAGTGTCAGTGGAACAAGAGATGACAAGAACCAGACAAGTGCCAATGGAACAAGAGATGACAAGAACCAGACAAGTGACAATGGAACAAGAGATGACAAGAACCAGACATGTGCCAGTGGAACAAGAGATGACAAGAACCAGACATATGCCAGTGGAACAATAGATGAGAAGAACCAGACAAGTGCCAGTGGAACAAGAGATGACAAGAACCAGACAAGTGCCAGTAGAACATGAAATGAGAAGAACCAGACAAGTGTCAGTGGAACAAGAGATGACAAGAACCAGACAAGTGCCAGTGGAACAAGAGATGACAAGAACCAGACAAGTGGCAGTAGAACATGAGATGAGAAGAACCAGACAAGTGCCAGTGCAACATGAGATGACAAGAACCAGACAAGTGCCAGTGGAACAAGAGATGACAAGAACCAGATAAGTGCAAGTGGAACAAGAGATGACAAGAACCATACAAGTGCCAGTAGAACATGAGATGAGAAGAACCAGACAAGTGCCAGTGGAACAATAGATGACAAAAACCAGACAAGTACCAGTGGAACAAGAGATGACAAGAACCAGACAAGTGCCAGTGGAACAAGAGATGACAAGAACCAGACAAGTGCCAGTAGAACATGAGATGAGAAGAACCAGACATGTGTCAGGGGAACAAGAGATGACAAGAACCAGACAAGTGCTAGTGGAACAAGAGATGACAAGAACCAGACAAGTGGCAGTAGAACATGAGATGAGAAGAACCAGACAAGTGCCAGTGCAACATGAGATGACAAGAACCAGACAAGTGCCAGTGGAACAAGAGATGACAAGAACCAGATAAGTGCAAGTGGAACAAGAGATGACAAGAACCATACAAGTGCCAGTAGAACATGAGATGAGAAGAACCAGACAAGTGCCAGTGGAACAAGAGATGACAAGAACCAGACAAGTGCCAGTGGAACAAGAGATGACAAGAACCAGACATGTGCCAGTGGAACAAGAGATGACAAGAACCAGACAAGTGCCAGTAGAACATGAGATGAGAAGAACCAGACAAGTTAGATTGTCCAGGCAGTCATCTTCAAGACCCGTCTGATGTAGACGTCTAACGTCAACTGCTGGCAACTTGTACCACATACTTAGAGCAAAAAATGTCTCTTTTTAAGTATCGGGTCTCCTAATGTGGACATCAGGTGACCTCCGCTTCCATCCACCCTTTCTTCTTCCTCAGAATGTTGCCCCTCAATAAGCATTAAATTTGGACTCATTGAGTCGGATGAAAGTGCTTCTGGACAACGGAAGACGACAATTGTAACATTCTATGCTTACATGTTTAAAGATATATCAATTTTTACTCACTAAAATCTTGATATAATAAATATATACACCGTGATATCACCATCCACACCCTGCTCTCTTTGGAACCTAGGGCCACCTCTGCTGCTGGTTCCTTGTGAGGAAAACCACACGAAGCGGTCATCAGCTCTTGCAGTGGTGGTTTATGTGTTAAGTTATATGAAATTACGAGGTTGCCAGCCCCATATGCAACTATACACCTACGAGCTATATATATATATGTGTGTGTGTGTGTGTGTGTGTGTGTGTGTGTGTGTGTGTGTGTGTGTGTGTGTGTGTGTGTGTGTGTGTGTGTGTGAAATGCAAAATATAAAATTATAAAATATACATACTACAACTTACCCGGATTATCGGATGAGACTTGATGCACAGGTAAGGTCCGAATACTGTTGGGCAACTGTTTTAAGATGCCGTCTCTTAGGTGGTTAAGGTTGCTTCTTTAAGTATAATCCCAACTATTCACACTGCAGGCACCCGAGGACTTGTGACTTCCAGTACTATGGTTGAGATTTTATCGTTCTCTAATTTGGAAAATTCTCTAGTACTCTGTACTGTCCTATATTGGAATCCTGATTCTGTTCTTTATCCTTACTGTCTGATAGTTCTCTTTGATGAGATGGAAATGCAGTGCGTAAGTCTTAAAATGCTCTAGGTTATAAGCGAAATTTTCGCTTCCACGCATATGTTTCTCCTTTGGGGAAAGATTCAATCAGAAGTAGCTTATCCAACATTCCAATACCAAACCAACTGCAAATAAGCATTCGTTATCGACATTCCCCGACACAAGTCTGGGTTTGTCGTCAGATGTCATCTTGTGTGAAGAAGATTACACTGATATGTGTCAATCGGGCGTCTGGGTTAACAATAAGAATGTCACGAACTGTAAAATTTTAATCCATCTGGTGGTGACAGTTAATCAAACAAACACGTCGACGTGGCTACAAAAATCAGGTCAAACGGTCAGGTAAACTGGGTGTAGGTGGCAAGATAGGACAAGATAACATCGAACGATGAAAACATACACAAAAGAATAAAAGAAAGAGAGGATTGCCGGAAGAAAAAGAGGACGAACTAATTTAGATGATAATTTCGTCACATGAGGCGTCAAAGAAGAGTTGGCTACCCGAAGAGCAGCAGCTGGGAGGCTTTTCTCAGCAAAAGAGAAATTAGCAAGAAGACTAAGATGGTTGTATACTGCTCAACCTATGTCTTAACCTACGGATGTGAGTCTTGGGCAATGACTACAACCCCACAAGAGCCAGCTTCTAAAACTCAGAACCGAGGTATTTGAGGAAGGTGGTACAAGTGACAAGAAGGGACAGGGTTCCCAACTAGACGATACGTCATCGTCTCAAAACCCAGCCCCTGCAGACCCGAGGGGAGCAGTCCCAGATGCGACGTTTTGGTCATGTCCTCAGAATGATAGAGACTGTCAACCACTACAAACATGAGAGACCAAAAGCTAATGATCCAGAACTCAAAGACGAGTTCCCTGGGAGAACAACATCAGAAAGTCTCTAAATGACCAAGAACTGGACTGGAACCAGGCCAAAATAAATACATCCGATAGGACAACATGGTGCTCTCTCTGGGTAACCTCTAAAAACCTCAAAGTAGAAGAGGAACGACTAAGTAAGTAAGTAATATATCTTCTCATTCGCTCTCATACAGCTACATCTATTTGTCTAATAAATTTGTAGGTCTCATGCTTCTGTCATTGCCATTTAGTTTTCCCAGTGTCAAGGGGGTTGGGTAAAGCCATGCTGTGGATCTGTTCTTGTCATGGAGTCAACATTCTTGAAAGACATATTTGTCTTGGAGGACATGTTGTAGGGCGTGTTGGAGGACGTGTTGGAGGACATTCTTGAAGGATATGTTGAAGGACATTCTTGGAGGACATGTTGGAGGACTTGTTGTAAGACACGTTGGAGGACAATGTTGAAGGACATGTTGTAGGACGCGTTGGAAGACATGTTGCAGAACGTATTGAAAGACGTGTTGGAGGACATGTTGGAGGACGTGTTTGAGGACGTGTTGGGGGATATATTGAAGGACGTGTTGGAAAACATGTTGGAGGACATGTTGAAGGATGTGTTGGAGGACATGTTGGAAAACGTGTTGGAGGACGTGTTGGAAGACATATTGTAGGACGTGTTGGAAAATATGTTGGAGGACGTGTTGCAGGACGTGTTGGAGGACGTGTTGGAAAACATGTTGGAGGACGTGTTGGAGCTTCTAGGCATTTGTGCCACTGTTTCCGTACTTCTAAAGCAAAACGGAAAAGAGTGAAATGACCACAGGGCCATCTTCAGGGCATGCAGCAGAAAGAATACAACGTAATTATTAGGGTATGTATGTACATATAGAATGTTAACGACTGTAAACACTGATATAGCACATCATATGTGAAGACTGCTCAGTGATACTAGAAATCGGGAGCACCAAGATACTAAAAAATCATTTTAAAAATTGCGTTCCGCTCACATACCTTACCTTTGTTACAGTGTATCCACTCTCTGTATTGTTTTACAGCGGCGGTTTCCTAGAATTCTGTACTAGCTTTACGCGTTTTAAGCAGCGCGTTTCTGACTCATATACATATTTCGTAGTCGCACTCTCGTCGTCGTATTCTGCAACATTTCTTCCATTGTCCATTCTTTTCATGCTTTCTTTCTTTTCCTTACATCTCTCTTTCTGTTTTTTTTTTTAAATAATTGTAATGTTATTAAGATCAGCTGCTTCTTTTTACTTATTTATTTTTGGCTTTTAAAAAAAAAAGAATGAGCCATAATTTGTAATATTTCTCTTCTAATCGCCAAGAACGTGCGCGGAGAGCCAGGCGGAAGAAGAAATGACAAATGGCGGACTAATTTAGCAGAAGTGAAGAAAAAGGCACAGTGAAGATGGACGAAATATTGTTTACCTTATCAACCGGCGTAACTAGCATTCGTTAGCAGGACTAGCCCATATTAGGGCTTCATAATGCTACCTCATAGATACTGAAGGTCTTCTTTAGGGCTTGATATGTTAATAGACAATTTTTAAAAAAAAAGTTTTTAAGTAGAATAGTATGGAAACGTTCTACAAATAGACTATAAACTAATAATTACACTGACAAACAACATTTTTCTTTCTTATATAAGAATAAGTGTTCTTAGGTCAGTTTCTTGCGCTGATTTCAAATTTGAAATCCGTTTATCTCTATCACGTCGGGTTCTTAAGATATTTGTGAATAAATATATTTTTGGGAAACCGTTATCTGCTCTGTTTCATTTTTACTATATAACTTTTTAAAAATTAATAAAATGCAAAATAATTCTACTTTTTATACTGCTAAAAGATGCATGACATATGTTACGTTATATTTCAAATAGTTACTGTATTTTGAAATGATTCTGAGTGAAATATGGCTTCTAGAAGTTGTAGACATTCGGCTGATCTGTTCTGTTACGTGTGCGGATATTTTACCGATCGTGTTCACCAGAAAAAACTTTACACCATTGCTAAAGAAAGCATATGAACTTTATTTCGATTCGAAAGTTGATGATGCAAATAAATCTTGGAAGCCAAATGCAGTTTGTTCGACTTGTGCAAATACATTGGCAGGTTGGTTACGAAAATCGCCAAAGCATAAGTCGATGCCTTTTGGAGTGCCAGTAATATGGCGTGAACCGACAAATCACGCTACTGATTGTTACTTCTGCTTGACAAATATCTATGGTTTCACTTTTAAAACTAGAAAGTCTGTGGTTTATCCAAATATTGAATCGGTTTCGAAACCAGTGTCTCATGATCCAATCACGTGTCCGATCCCAGTTCCACCAGAACAATATCCGTTGGACGTGAATGAACCACCAGAAAGTGATAGTTTACCTGCTTTAGAAACTAATTCTGACTCGGATTATATACCGGTGAATGATGGTGTTCACTTAATTAACCATTCAGAACTTTCAGATCTAATACGTGATCTCGCTCTCACCAAAGAACAAGCGGAATTACTCGGTTCGCGACTCAAAGAATGGAATCTTTTAGCGCCCAATACTCCGATATCTAAATTTCGTCATAGACACAGAGAACTTGTTCAATACTTTGAGATGGATGATGACATTTGCTATTGCAAAGATGTAAAAGGTCTAATGGTGCACCTCGGTCATGAGCACATAGTCAAACGAATGGCGACTTCTTTTCATCGACTCTTCCAAGACTAGTCTAAAAGCCGTGTTATTGCATAATGGAAATTTATTTTCATCAATTCCAGTCGCCTACTCTGTTCACAATGAAAGAAAGTTAGTTGCTTATCCTTTACAGGACGTGGCAATCAACCCCAGCTTTTATTGGCTGTTTGTGATTTTTCTAGGCAATTTTTTTTCATTCAGTAGTTTGCCATTGCTTTCTGAACGGTACGGCGCTTATACCATTGTTAAAAATCCACACAAAGCGATCTGCTACCAAACCGCCTGCAGCAGGTTTCGAACCTGGTATATCTGGATTATGAAACTGCGTTCATATCCATTAGGCCACAGACGCCGACATATGAAAGAAACTTATGACAGTATTGCTATACTTTTGGCAAAAATATAGTACAATGACTACCAATGGCGGATTTGTGGAGACCTAAAGGTCATTGCATTTCTCACGGGCATGCAGACTGGGTATACTAAATTTTGTTGCTTCCTATGTGAATGGGACAGCCGCAACAGACAGGAACATTATGCAAGAAAGGTGTGGCCTATCAGGGATCGTATGCAGCTCGGGCATAAAAATGTAATACATGAGCCATTAGTTAACAAAGACAGCATCATTTTACCACCGTTACATATAAAGTTGGGGCTCATGAAGAAGTTCGTAAAAGCGTTAGATAAAACGAGCAAAGCTTTCACTTATCTTCGAGAAAAGTTTCCGCAAATTAGCGATGCAAAGATAAAGGAAGGTATCTTTGTAGGACCTCAGATTAGGAAAGTTATTGCAGACAAACAATTCGAGAACTTGTTACATGGTAGTGAACTTCGCGCATGGATGGTATTCAAATCGATCGTCGATAACTTTCTGGGAAATCACAAATCTGTCGACTATGTGCATATTGTTAAGCAGTGCATAGATGCATACAGAATTATGGGCTGTAACATGTCCCTCAAAATCCATTTGCTCGATTCGCATCTTGACTTTTTCCCTGAAAACCTTGGCGAAGTCAGCGATGAACATGGAGAACGATTCCATCAAGATATCGCCGTAATAGAGTCACGTTATCAAGGACGGTGGAATGTGACCATGCTTGCCGATTATTGTTGGATGCTTCATCGCGATGTACCACATGCCATTCACCGACGAAAGTCGACTGCAAAGAAATTCAAGCCTACATAACTGTTATACTTCTTGTACAAATGATGTTGTAATACTGTATGCGTTGTTAAAAAAAACTTCAATTGCGTATTTCTAGAGATCCCGACCTGATAGAGAAAAACGGTTTGCAGATTTAAAAACAGCGCATTAAAATTGACCAGAAAAACATAGAAATGTTAGAGAAAGAAAAAAAAATTTTTTTTTTTGTTAGCCAGTGTTATCAATGTGCTACACTACAGTCTACAGTTAAAAAAGATCACATGGAATAGAGAACTGGTGACAGACTTGAAGGGGATGGAGAAGATTTTTTGTTTTAAGTAGGAGTTTTGCCTTGTTTTGGCGAGACGCGCTCCGTTCAATCTAGACACGAGCTCTGTCGGCTATATTAGGGCACATTTCCAAATAATGTATATAAGACCTTGCGGTCTAGGAATTATTGTTTAAAAAGTGTAATGAAGAAGACGCAGAAAGACCTTAAGCTGATGGCACGGCACAGGAAGGCTTGGCTTAAATTTGTTGAAGGCCCATGCTCCTTTAGGAGTTAAAAGGTGAAAGAAGATGAGACAGAAGACTAGAGGTCAAGAGAATTAACCCGCGCCCCCCCCCCCCCCCGCCCCCCCCCCCCCCCCCCCCCCCCCCCCCCCCCCCCCCCCCCCCCCCCCCCCACCCCCCCCCCCCCCCCCCCCCCCTCCCCCCCCCCCCCCCCCCCCCTTTTCCTCTTTATTTTGTTTCAAATTTAAGAGACTTATGACGCAGAAGAAGCGGTAGTGTGAGTCCACCCACTGCCACCCCTCCTTATGCATAAAGCCTGACAAAAACCATTCGTTTGCTTCAGCATCGTTTTTTCCCGTAACAATTTGTTTCATACGATGTAGCTGCCAGTCGCTTGCCCAACCTTAAATTAGTCACTTCTTATGTCAAATCCGAGGATGTAGTTCCGTATTATTCGTCTTCTCAGAAAGACAAAACCCATTTTTAATACGTATTTATATTTACAGTATATATATATACATGTGTGTGTGTGTAGAGAGAGAGAGAGAGAGAGATCGCGTGAAAGAGGGCATGATATAGAGAGCTCAGTCTAGAAAGAGAAGTAATGCTTTATTTTCACAGTTCCATATAATAAAGAAGTGGTGACTTCCCTTGGCCAACAAAACAGAAACAACAACCACATGACAAGATTATTAAAAATGGTGCTGGCTCAGAATAGAAGGATTATAATGGTATAACAAGATCAACGATATAAAACTGATAGAAAGAATGAGACAACTACCAGCTGAAGACAACCAGTGAAGACAACCAGTGAAGACAACCAGAGAAGAGTAAACGCTGGCGTTGGTTCGGACAGATACGGAGGGAACTCCATTCCTTAATTAAGCTGGATTCCCCCCTAGGTATTTATATCTCTTCCCCCCCCCCCCCCCATATATCCAGTGTCACGTGTTGAAAATCGCGCAAATGACCCTTTCTACGAAGCACTATTTTTGTGGAGCCTAGTTGGCAAGGAGGAAAGTGTGACTCGCTTCCGTAACTTGGCGGTGGAGCCGTTCGGAAGGTTCTAGGTTCGTTTCTCCTGTAAGCCACTCATTTTTGTTTTTTTTCTGTCGTCTGGTTTTCTACTTCTTTATTTCTCTCTAGTACCTGAAACATACTATGTGTGTATTATTTATTTACTGTTTACAGGTCTCAATGTTCCATCTATATTTATTTAAATGTTTAAATCAACTCACAACATTAATGTGCAATTCTTGTTCTGAAATCGCTATGGTAAAAGAAATAGAGAGTTACCGAATAGAAAACCTGGATAGGAAAGCTGTACAAGACTTGAGCGAGGTACGTGAGATATTGAAAGACCTTCAAAGAACTATATAGAAAACGGAACACTATATACCCAAATTATAACCCAATGGTGGTTGAACCGAATCCCATACACAAAACAAAATCCACTGGTTTGTGCAATGTCCTAAAATCAACAACAACTGAACAAGTCAGGAAAGATAGGTTTAAACTTGTTGAAGGCCTATAATCCACAGGAAGCTGAAAGATAACAAAGTTATCTTGCAGGATTAACAGTTATCCAAATTTCCGGAGGTTAAAGAAAAAATAAACTACAGATGGACGAAAAAAGGAAGAAAATATCGATGGGACTGGTAAAGTGATGAGAAAATACTTTGTCGTTGTTCACTTCTTGTCTTGTCACGATGTTAAATTGTTCAATATCTTCTCTATTTGTCGCCCTTTATCTGTTTCATGCAGTCATTCCTGTCTGTTATAATATATTCCAGAGGTAGACAAAGAAACACATGGAGAAGAGAACTAGAGACTGATGTGAAAATGATGAGGAAGACGTGGAAAGAACACGAGCTGACTGCACGTGGTAGGAGGACTTGGCGTGTGTTTGTTTTGGCCTATGCTCCTTGAGTAATGATTGGTTGATTAACTGATACTATATTCCAGCTTTCTTCTTCTCATACCATGCCCGAAGAGAGGTTGATTGTTTCCTTGTAATGTGAGTCTTCTTCTCATACCATGCCCGAAGAGAGGTTGATTGTTTCCTTGTAATGTGAGTAATAAGCTTTATTTGAGCAATGGCGTCTTTCAGGACATCCTCTTTACTTTTTTTTAGCTGTTCTTTGTATTCGTAACACTCTTTGTAAAACCACATCTATGTGGTCTCCATAATTTGCCTTCATTCATAAACCTCCACTCCCAAAGGAATATAGTCCTTCAACAAACACGTACCAAGTCCTCCTGTCACGTGCGATCATCTCAAGTTCTTTCCATGTTCTCCTCATCATTTTCACCTCTGTTTTCAGCTCTCTTCTCCATGTGCTTCTTGGTCTACCTCTGCCTCTCTTGCACTGGGGGTTCCAGAACAAGGACTGCCTTGTAGTGCTATCAACAGGTTTCCTCAGTGAGTGTCCTATCCATCGCCATCGTCTTCTTCTCATCTCTTGTTCCACTGGCACTTGTCTAGTTCTTGTCATCAGTTCCACGTTGGTAACCTTGTCATGCCATTTTAATCCCTCTATTCTATGCAAGCACCCATTTATGAAAGTCTGTAGCTTTTTGGTTGTTGTCTTTGTTGTTCTCCATGTTTCAGAGCCATACAATAGGACTGACCACATTTGAGTTGAGGATTCTTATTTTTGTGTTGGATCCGATTTCTCTTGATCTCCATATATTTCCCAATGCAATGAAATCTCCTCTTGCTTTTTGTATTCTTAGTTTGATATCACTGTCTGTCCCTCTAACTTTGTCTATATTGCTGCCAAGATATGTGTACGATTCTACATCTTGTATTGGTGTTTCTTCATTATCTGCATTTATTCTCATTATTTTTGTCTTTTCCCTGTGTATTTTCAGGCCCACTTGCTGTGACCTCTCATCGAGTGTTTTCAATGTGTCCTGCATCTGATTACGGTTACGGGACAGAAGAGCCAAGTCATCAGCAAAATCCAGATCATCCAGCTGCTTAGTCAGAGTCCACTGGATTCCATTTCTGTTGTGTGTTGTCGATGATCTCTGTAGTGGGTTTAGATGTTACTGAAATAAATATTACTTGTCTACAGAGTGAGGTCAGCTATGCAAGTCCCTGAGTCTAATAGTTGATAATGATGTTCTCAGGGTACCTGACTGCTACCACCCTACGACCTCAATCTGCGATATATTTTGAGTCTATGGTTAAGTACTGGTGTCTGGTTGTTATCTGGCTAGGTGTCTAGGGTAATGTGAAATGTAATGTTGAGTTAATGACAACAACCACAACTATAATTCAAAGAAAATTGATCAAACAAGTCAGTGGTTAAGTTTAGGATAATAATTTTTACAATTTTAATTTCCTGTACCTCAATTTCTTGGGCACAGGAATGTTTAAAACTCAAATAGAATGGCAAAGTATTTGCAGTAAATTAACCTTAAGACAACTTGTCTGTTAATGATACTATGAAATGTTCCTAACTTGGAATGTCCTGGTGAAGCACTAAATCTTATGACTGGTCACGCTTCTGAGGAACGAATTGTTCATCATATCTAGAAAACTGTTTTTAATTTAATAATGGAGAGTTTAATTTAGGTGAACTTTCATAAGCCCATGGATGGTATGGCTTATCTGGAATTCCTTGAACACTGTGATGTCTTTCTCACAACAGAATATTCCTCACGACTGTGAAGAATGAATGCTGCTGCAGTACTCTTCAGAAATTAGGCAACTAAATACTTGTGCCTAGAACTCTGCAGTTTCAATATTACTTTTGTGGCACACTGAGTGTTTCAGGATCGAACCCTGAAATAAGAGGATTAAGGCCTCCTCAGTACTTTATACATATCTCTCCATCTCTAACAACTAAACATCATCAAACAGTTTCAAAATCAGATTCTATGGCTAAACAAATAGCTTTCGTCCCTATCTTATTGTGTGACTGCTTCATACTCAGGTAAATTTCAATCATCAGTTTGATACATTCCCTTCATAGGAACTTACAGTTATTTTACAAAGTCCAGTGAAAACACAGTGACTTGCTAAAGACGGCCAGTGGTTTGCTGGTCGTACAATCATAATAATATATCAGTTCCCACTATATAGTTTCATTTTCTTCCAAATTCTACTTAAGCCTGCCTGGCTTTTAATAAGAAGTGATAATCTTCCATAATAGCACTTGTTATCACACAAATTTTTAGTTTGGCGCCTATCTAGGTTTTCCTCTACACATCAATAATGCATATACATATCAATAAGACATATACATATTAATAATAATGTTTATATAAATGTTTCTCTTACCGCATCAATGAATAATTACACAACTAGAAGGTTAACCGGCGATCAATGGTCAAGCTGAGATCGCCCCTGTTCCAGAACTGCAAAGGCTTTGGGTCATACTGCTTTCAGTCTGATCTTAACCCTCTTGCTAGAATTTTCTATATCAAGTGGCAACTATGCTTTAGCAAACGTTCGTTATATCCCCCTCTTTAGTTATGCGCGTCTAAACCAATCAGCTCTGGGTACGCTGATTTGCCTCTTTTCAAAAAAAATACTCTTTCAAAAATTGTAACACCGTCCCCCTCCCAAGAATGGCAAAGTTGAGTGAGGATATCTCTATGTCTGTCTTTTCTGTCGTTCATTTATATTTCCTACGATAATTCTGTTAATATCTAATCGATTTTAATGAGGAAAGGCAATTATTGACCAGACGACTGTCTGTCATCTAGCTGTTATATTTTTATTTCTCTCCTTATCATAATTTTCATCTTTGCATTTTTCCTCTTCATACTTTTCCTCTACGGTAAGATAATATATCATAATGTGAAATATGATATTCTAATAACCAAGTATTATCATTTTAATTGTCAACTGTCCTTTCTTTCCCTTTATTATTCAATTACACGACTTCATCAAGGTTTCTTGTGCTCCGTTTCTCTAACCTTCTCAATTTCGGTTACTTAGTTTCAGTATCACAATGCATACTCTAGCGTAAGGTTTCCCTCCATCTTGATCCCCCCTTTTAATTAAATCTCTCTCTCTCTTTCGCTTGTTCTAAGAAATGAAACACGCGTTTTGCCTAACGCAAATCGCGGTTTCGTTAGATTTAAATTGTCACTACGGAGAGGAAACAAGTCGGTTGGGTTTTCATCGCATGCAGTAGCAAAATCTAATGCTTTATTCAAACGTTAACTTTTAGGGAAAAAAATATGCCCTAGCAACCGGTTTCCATGGCCTAGTAGTTTTTTTTTTTTCAAACTTCCAACCTCTCATTCGCGTGTTACTGTGGTGAGCTTCTAAATACAATATCTAAATTAGAATATAACAGTATAGTGCATAAAGTCAAGATAAGATAGTACTAAAAATTTTCGGCGAGAATCGTAAGTTGTCGCCTACGCCTTCAGCTTATTATTTGCAAACGCATAAGCCGAACAAAACGGTACCCTAATTTTCAAATTCGTCCTTGACATAAACGAACCACTTTTGCTAGTTCTAAGAAATATTTGCCTAACTGCATTTGGGGAAAGGAGGGGCAAGGCTGGATAACACACGCAAATCACGTCTCAAATTGGTTCTAACTCTACAACCAACTTGCACGCTTTGCCATAGGCGGGTTTCCCCAATACGATGAAAAAGTTAGAAATGTGGACACTACGGTCGTGGAAACACGCTTAGCTCTTATTGCGAATGACATAAGCTCTCGTAGGAAGTTTAAAAATAAACCACTAACATAGAAAAAAAAGATAGAATTTTGAACCAAGACACATAGCCCCATAAAAATTGTATATTCGTGTACCTGAAGACTTGCTGACCAAGAACATGTTGTTAGTTATCTAAATAGTCCATTAAATAATCAAATATTGATAAAACAATACATAGAGAATCAGAGATACTGTCAAGTCAGGTCATATCTGCTTAGATTGGATCGCATATTTTTTGGGAAAAAATTAGGTGAAAGCTAGGCTAAGATGGTACGAGGAAGGGGATTGGGTGGAATTTGAAGTGAGACGAAATATTATTGGCCGACCTCGTACTAAACATATATCACCCGAGTAACGTAGTAAGAAGTTGAATTGTATTTTTGAAAAGACTTTGTTTACAAGTGAAATAAGGATAATCATTGGCCAGAGTAGTTGATATTGGGGAAAAAGCATTAGTTGGGGACGCCATTTTCTAACAAAATTTTGACTAGTAGCGATGAGATCAGGCTTGTGCTGTGAAAACCATATTTCTCAAAAGCCTGGACAGAGCGGCAGATCGAAAGTGTGCCAGTCATCGTTCACTGTGTATTTCATTGAATAAATGTGGTAAGATTGACTTTATTAACATGTATCTAAAATAAAAAATTGAATGTAAAATAATAATATATGTCTGTAAGTGAGTGGGTCTATAGCAACCATTAGGCAAAGCCTAGAGATTGATCCGCTATGTGATAGACTGTAAGAGAGGTGTAAAACTACAAGAAAATATGTATTATTGTCATTAAGGAGCATAACACCTATCCTATTATATGGAAAAGATGACAGCTGGAATTGCAGTGGCGTTGTAACTATTAGGGGAGAGGAATACTGGTGTACATTGTCACATCAAAAGATAATGGTGGCATAGGTTGGTATAAAGCTATGACCCTTTTCGTTTGTTTGTAATGTACCTGTACTTAAATGTGGAATAGTATAGTATACTAGGTATAAAGAAGGATGCATAACCTTCACATTTCAGGGTCCTGGGTACTGACGTTAATGTAGTACCAAACGCCTGAGAACTGCTCGATTCAGGACTCTATCTGTGTACTTCGAGCCCATGCTAGTGGCCATTGCCTATCAAAAAGGTGGAAAAGATTGTCAAGCGAGCAGAGGAAACGTTCTACCTGTATTCTCCTGCCAAGATAAGTGCTTGTTCGGTACCTGGCAGCTCAACTTAAAAGACTAGAAAGTGATATTAACGAAAACTGTGCCTAGTATTAATATTTCCACAAGTGACAAACGAAAACAGACATAACTTAAAGGGAGTGATCATAACCAACAACCTATGGTTTAATACCAGTATTACCTCAGAGTAGAAGAATACAACTACACATTTATATTAGAATAATATTGTATGTATGGACAGAAGATCTACTGTGTTATTGGAATGTTGTAAATGATTCTTTTGATTTCACTTTTGATTGTCAGTCCTGGTTCAAAATAAATTAGAATCAGGATAATAAATAATTGTAAAAAATTGTATTTACACAAATTTCAACCACTGTCTTAAATAAGATAGCCTTTTAAAGTGTCGTTTGTATGTTATTGTTGTAATACTGTTGGTGGTTGTGGATAATAAACTATTTGTTTGTATATTTGTTGGTTATTACACATTACACCCTACCTTCATAACCCTAGACACTACACGAAGTCATTTTAATAATAATAATATAGATTAATTTTGAATGCGATCAAAAGGGTGGTAGCGGAAAGGTACTCTGGAAAGTTTAAAATACTATTTGTTAAATTCAGGGACCTTCATAGCTGATCTCATTTAATACAATAATAATACATAACAACAATTCATAACATCAAAACCCACCACAGTTACCTAAGCAAGTCTGTGACGTCAGCAGTCTCATGTCGTTCTATTACTAGATTCAAAACCAACGCTTTAGTCAAGGTTTTATTATTCTCTCTCTCCGGCACGCCTCCGTTTTTCTATCCATCCTTTTGAAACGAACTATGTATTGTCGTCTGCCAACCGGCGTTTATTGTTAGTGGTAATTTGTATTACGGAGTGACAAAAAAGCCAGTAGTTTTGATATCGTTCACTTTGGCGTTATTGCTTTTAAAATCCAGCGCGTCTCGTGGCGTGGGCGATGACTTAGAGCAAACACAGCCGGACGGTGTGGTAACTTTACTTTGCGTAGGGGTTAACTATTACTGTATTTGGCGATTTGTATCACTGATATCACTACAATCTCATAACCCAGTCTATTGCTAGTAAGAAAAGAAATGGAGACAAGAGGCATCCCTGTCGCACTCCTGTTCTTGTCCCAAACGGTTCTGTAAGCTGTCCTTCGTGAAGAACGCTGCATGTCATGTCTTCATATGTTTTCTTTATTAAATTAATGATCTTCAGGGGAACTCCATAATGCCTCATCAATTTCCAAAGTGATTCTCTGTCTACACTGTCAAATGCATTTTCGTAGTCCACAAATCCGATGTATAGTGGGAAATTCCATTCCAGACTTTGTTCAACTATTATTCTCAAAGTGGCTATCTGGTCTGTACATGATCTGTTTTGTCGAAAACCTGCTTGTTCATCTCTCAGTTTCTTGTCTATGGACTCTTTAACCTCTCAAGGATAATCCTGTTTAATACTTTTCGTGGCACTGATAGTAACATTATTCCTCTATAATTTGTGCACTCTTGTAAATTTCCCATCTTAGGCAACTTAACCAGATATCCTTCCTTCCATTCTGCTGGTATCTCTTCCTTTTCCCAGACTTTACCAAGTAATTTATATAACATCTCTGTAGCCGTGTCGATATCTGCTTTGATATCCTCTGCTGGAATGCCCTCAGGTACAGACTCTTTTCCATCTCTTAGAAGCTTTAGGGCTTTCTTTATTTCTTCTTTCTTTGGTCTTTCACCGTTAATTTGTAGCTCTTCTTCTGCTGGCTGGATGTCCTGGGGGTTTTGTGGAGCTGGTCTATTGAGAAGGTCCTCAACATATTCTGTCCACCTCTTCATTTCTTCTTCTTCTTCTTCCGTCCTTAGCCACCGACCGTCAAAGCAGTCAGTGGCCATTACGCCTAGTGGCGTCTTAGGGCAACAGCAGATAGGTTTTCTTTGCCATTGTTTCCCATCACGCCTATTGGCGTCTTTAGGGCAACGGCAAATCAATCCATCTGCTGTTGTTTCCGTAATCGAAGTGACTGGCAAACGGGTGATCAGCCCGTTGGTACCTCTTCATTTGCTCTTGTTTAAATCTGCTTTCTTGTTTTTTTCTGTCTTTAATCTTATTGATGGTTTATGTTGTTATCCATGCTTTTTGTTGTCGTTCCCTTTTCCACAGTCTTTCTTCACAAGTCTCATTCCATACAGTTTTGATTTGCTGCCAATAGTCTTCTGTATTCTCTACATCTTCCAGCTGTTGGAGCACTTGGAATTTGTTGGATATTGTGACCGCAAATTTGTCTCTTGTTTCTAGATTTCTTAGATGTCCTACATTAAATTGTTGTCTATAATTTTGCATTGTTGCATATCTCTTGAGTTTCATTTTAACTTTGGCTATCAGAAGGTGGTGATCTGATGCCACATCTGCTCCTCTATATACCTTTACATCCTGCAATAATGATCTAAACTTCTTGTTTATGCATATATGATCAATCTGATTTTCTGTTCTATGGTCTGGTGATATCCATGTTGCCTTGTGTATTCTCTTATGTGGAAACATGCTTCGTCTTATAGCCAGTTGATTTGAAGCACAGAAGTTTGAGAATAGTTCCCCATTTTCATTCATTATTCCTAGCCCATGTTTTCCCATGACTTCTTCAAAGCCGGTGTTGACTGTACTTATCTTTGCATTCATGTCACCCATCAAAATTGTGATGTCTCTTCTTTTTACTTTTTCCATAATTTCCTGTAGTCTAGTATAAAATGCTTCTTTCACAGACTCTTCTTTGTCATTAGTTGGTGCATAACATTGATGACATTTACATTTATTTTATTTTTAGCTGTTTTAAAAGTAGCTGTTATTATTCTGGGCCCAACAGCTTCCCATTCAATGAGTGCTTTCTGTGCTTCTTTAGATAACATAAGAGCTACCCCTTCACTGTGGTGTGAACTTTCGTCTTCATGTCATGAGGACAGCACAAATTCACCTGTGATGAGTTTCTTCTTGTCTACCCCCTTCCACTTTGTTTCACACATTCCCAGAACCTCGATTTTATATTCCCTCATTTCTGCTGCTACTTGTGCCACTTTCCCTTGTTCGTTTAATGTCCGAACATTCCAGGTGCCAAATCTGGAAGTTCTCCTAGAAGAAAGAAGGTTAGTCAGCAACACAGACTCCTTTCGGCTTTCTCTGTGTTGCATCATACGCCTCCCTGCGAGAGGACCTTCTCCTGTCTTGGATGGTTGTTTTTTATTTTACTTAATTGACTTGTCCATGTTTGTTGAAGTTTTTTGTGGTTTAAATTTGTTACAGGATGGGGTGATCAGCCCCATGCCCAACCCTCCTTAGTCGCTTTCTACGACATGCATGGCAGGGAACAGTGTTACTATTCTTAGCTCCCCTTTCGGGCCCCGTAACACACGGGTGTTAATTTGCCTTGCTTGTTTATTAATTGTTCAACAACAGAATACCTCGAAAACCAACAAAGACCTGAAAAAAGTTATCTATCTATCTATCTATCTATCTATCTATCTATCTATCTATCTAATCTATCTATCTATCTATCTATCTATCTATCTATCTATCTATCTATCTATCTATCTATCTATCTATCTATCTATCTATCTATCTATCTATCTATCTATCTATCTATCTATCTATCTATCTATCTATCTATCTATCTATCTATCTATCTATCTACCTATCTACCTATCTACCTATCTATCTATCTATCTATCTATCTATCTATCTATCTATCTATCTATCTATCTATCTATCTATCTATCTATCTATCTATCTATCTGTCTGTCTATCGGTCGGTCGGTCTGTCTGTCTATCTGTCTATTTCCATCTCTTGCCTTGCTTCAAGCTGATTATGTTTTGTCTTTGATCCATTGCTTTCTTCCAGATATGTACACGGCAAGGCCCCACGAAAGGCATCCGTTATCTTTTCTATGTTCTGATGGGCCCCTAATATGCCATGAGCCGTTGATCTTTTCAGACTCCTACTCACTGTCTCACTTTTTGTATAATTGGAATTGATATTCCCTTAAGCATGGTTTCTTAAGAATTCGAAGCAGACCTACGTCTTGTGAACAGTGTAGTGGTTTTGATGGTATTGTATGATGGTGATATTACTAAGTGTGATGTATGAGGTCAGCTGTGAAGGCTCCTGAGATAAAATGTAGCTGTGAATTTTCAGAAGTCCCTTCTTGCTACCACTACGACCTCACACCTATCTTTTTTTACTAATGAATGTGGCTACGTTAAAAAATCTAGGGTACTGAATGTAAGGTGTTGTATTAATATATATAAACACACACACAGATATCTAATAATATAATATTATCAATAAAATTTAGAACACAATGAACTAAATTCAGCTGGTGAAATTTTAGAAAGTAAATCTTTTTTAAATTTATTTGTTCTGAACCAAGGTTTTATTTTGGCCAGAACATATGAAAGATTTTGGAATTTATGAGTGAATGGCATGAATAAATGGCATGATAAATAAAAGGTGTGTACGTATACAATTTTCACGATTAGTTAATATTTCTACAGTTCATAATTTTATTTTCCCTGGGAGAACGATGAATAGATGTGCTGTTGGGGTGGCTTCATCCCTCCCTGTCTATGCCTACCAAACATTGTCCATTTATGATGGAAGGAAATGGGATGTTTTAGTAGTAATTCACTTTGGGTGCTATGTCTATAAAGTTGGTGTAAATCCAGCAGACCAGCCTGCTTACGTAACTTTGAAAGAGTAGTTCTGGTGCTGGAATCTGGTGGCCCCACCTCTCCGTGCTTGGGGGCAATATATCGGGTGGCCCCACCTCTCCGTGCTTGGGGGCAATACAAGGCTGTTCTGCCGAGATGCGACACTGCACGGGTCCTCACTGTCAATTATTTACCCAGCATTTGACACCACCTTTTGGTGTCAACATAAAACTCACTGTTCAGATTATTAATAAAGAACACAGAAATGCTAGCAAAACTCAGCTGAGCTGCTGGCTATAGTATGGCGTCCCTGAACTTATTTCAATTTACTTCATTGGAAATCACCACACTTAAAATTTACTGTGTCTATCACTGGACAACTATTGAGGAATGGCAAAAAAGCGCGTCTGAGCGCTGATAATATGATTGTCTGTGGCCAATCAATGCCTTGTGTTTTTTTCAAATTCAAATTTCCTACACTAAAGTCATTTCAGTCATACCTCAGTCAAGTATGCATATTTGTCTGTTGGTCCGTCCGTCTCTACTTGCGTTTTCACAAAAAACGTACTTGGTTTTTGAACCAACCTATCCGTCCCCTCTACAAATTTTGTCTTTAAAGTTATTTTTAGCCACAGCTCCCACCAATGTCCCTCTCTTTCATTCTAACTAGATTTGGACACTTGAGTCTCAAGGTCGCGGTTTTTGTGCAAATTAGTGACATGTTTGATTCAATGCAGTCTTTCGCTGATGTGAACAACACAGTCTTTTGTCAATGTCTTCATTATTATCTATCCGTCTGTATAAATAAAAGCATATTATTTCACTGCTCAAAATGGGCCATCCGGCCAGCTAGGTTTTATATTCCTAACATCATTATTAAGAAAAAGTTACTTTTCAAGGTTAGTTGTTTTTTTTTCGAAATATTTTCTAGAATCTTCTGTGAAACGTTTGGGTGGGTTTGAAAAAAAATCGAAAAAAGGTGATTCGTCTTACGAGGACAAAAGACAAAGAAAATAGTCTACGTTTACGGCCACAAGGCCTTCGTCAGGAAAGGAAAGAAAGTGAAGTCTAGATAGGACACATAAAAAACTTAATAAAATAATAAAATAAAAACTGGGTACTTCCCTGAAGGCAAGAACCGAAATTCGCTGTCTGTTGAAGAGCGCGTGGCTGAACAGAAAGCGACTTCCGCCGCCGGGTGTACACAATACATACTGAAAAACTAAAAAACGAAACCGGACAATAAACTACCCAACGGGATAAAAGTGGGGACTGGAAATAGAAGAGGACAGAATGAGTGGGAGATAAATAAATATGAAATTAAAAAATGTATATGGCATACAAATAGAAGAATAGGATAAGAGTGGAAAGAGTCAAATATAGCAAGAGAGGAAAGGGTGACCTCAGACAAAGGTGTGAAAAGTGTTTAGACCGGCTGTTTTTAGACACCCCATGCGGTGTATAAGACGGCAGAGAGCAGGATCGTAT
>JAMPIV010011614.1:0-62247 GCA_024509875.1 Oreohelix idahoensis
AGTGTTTCTGGTGTTTTTATCCATCTTGCTTCCTATCCTTTCCTGGAATCCTAAGCATGATTTGCCTACTTTCCATATATACTGTTGAAATGTGTTTAAAATTCTGGTCCTAATATCATCAGTCAATGTCTTTTCCAGGCTTTTGGCAAATTGGTATCGTTTCTTAATGTCGGCCGCAAAAGCTTTTCTGGTAAGGGGGTCCTTCAATTTGCTGATGCCAAACCTTTTCTGTGTAGTTACAGTTGGTCCAGCCCTTCTTAGTTTCACTTTCAGTTTTGCTACTACTAAATGGTGATCACTTCCCACATCTGCACCTCTTCTTACCTTCACATCTTGTAATGCATGTCTCCATCTACCGTTAACCATGATGTGGTCTATCTGGTTTCTGTCCCGACCATTTGGTGATTCCCATGTTAACTTGTGAATTTCCTTATGTGGGAAAAGTGTTCCTCCAATGACCAGGTTGTTAATGCTACAGAAACTTATTAGCTTATCCCCATTTTCGTTTGCTGTTCCGCTGCCGCATTTCCCCATTCGATAAGTTAATATATGGTATTATATTTGTGACAGACGAACTCAGCTGACCCTGAATTGTTGTATGATATGGTACGACCCTTTGTAACGACCCCTTCGGATAACATCAGTGCCCCCGAATATTGTGGTAACTTTTCGTCTAACGGGATTTTTTTTTTCACCTGGACTCATGAGCATGCAACCTTTCCACGCAGATTGTCAACACGTTTGCTGATTAATATGTGGACAGTATATTAACATTCTGGTCATCGCATTGATTTAAGGAGAGATTAAATCACGCCCACGGATATCTCTTGAGCAATCATATGCAGTTGTTTTCATTAACTTGGCCCAGTGGAGGCGGTGCCAGAATCAAACAGAAAGTAGCGGCACACGATCAAACAGGCACTGAGGGATCTCAGGAAAGACTAGCGGCGCTATCAAAGGCAGTGGTGGTCCCGGAAACGAGCGATGCAAGTTTCTTGCCGGTATTTCGCTTCTCGGTGTTAACCAAAGAACCGATCGCAGTGGACGCGAACGGGAAAGCCGACGCGGACGCAGTGAGCGGAGATACGGAAGACCCGGGGCGG
The DNA here is from genome assembly GCA_024509875.1 of Oreohelix idahoensis. Taxonomy (NCBI): domain Eukaryota; kingdom Metazoa; phylum Mollusca; class Gastropoda; order Stylommatophora; family Oreohelicidae; genus Oreohelix; species Oreohelix idahoensis. The sequence continues at coordinate 1,104 of JAMPIV010011614.1, forward strand.
CATTTCTCTTTAGTCTGGCGGTCAGATCCCCGAAAGTCTCCTGAGATCTAAAAAGGTGTCAAATTCTAACATGTCCGCCTAATCTTGCATTCCAGTTAGATATATACAGACCACGAAGAAAGCCATTTTATCATTCGGTCGCCAGAGATTTAAGATTCACTAGCTATAGTAGACATTTTGCTAGATTTCCATCTGAATTGGTGGTTACATTGGAGTGATTTCTTTTTCTGTGCACGGTACAATATATTTGTTAAAGTGATCAGTGGTCTAGTGCTTTCATTTTATTTCACTGGATTTTGTGTTTATTTAAATCTATTAAATTAAACTCATCCCAAAAGTTCCAGTGGTAAATTTAATGATATATCTATTATAATATTTACTTAAAATAATAGATGCTTAAATGCTAAAGTAACTTTTAAAGTCACGAAGGAATTTATAATTAATAAATTTCGTTAAGTCCTATATATATATAGATGTGTATTTTAACGATTAGACTCGTGACGTGTTTTCTTAAATACATAATTAAATACGTGAGTGTATATAATAGTCTTAACGGTAAATTTATCGCGCGTTAGAATATTATTTGATTTTTGAGGTATGATTATGTTGTCATGGGTTTTCTATCTTTTTCTATAGAATGATCACCTTTGCAATCCCAGCAATAAAGAAATCATACAGAGTCTTCCAGACTCGGTTCTTAAACTTCCAGACATATTGATGAAACATTTTAAATTAAATCTTGTGGCGGTCCGATGCAGCCTAGCTATCATAATTACATGAAAGAAAGCCTACACAAGAACATTTAAATAAACCATCAAATTAAATTACAATCTGTAAGATAAACTGGAAGATGAACAGTTGCCAGTAGCGATACTTTATTTACTGCTCTACTGTGAGAGAGTACATATTTACCTGAACTGTGACTGAGCCTAGTTTTTCCTCACTGGATTTAACTTACCGGCCAGTTGCGATCATCACGCATTGAAGGAATTTTACCACCAGAGCCGAAATTAAAGAGACCATTTTCACCCCGAAGTACCAGACATTTTCATATGTCAAGAGTGTAACTGCTGTTTATATAATTCTATGGATTGTCTGATGCTGCAAATGGTAAGTGTGTGAGTATATGAGTGTGGGCCCTCACAAGCGTGCATGAATGACAGGAGATTTAATTTTTGCAAACCATTTGTTAACTTGCCTACCGGGTAATACATTTTCTGTATACCCTGCATTGTTCCTTTAAGTGGGATATTTTGTTAACTCTGTTTACCCCCCCCCCCCCCCCCCTCTTCATTTTCTTAGTAAAGGGAAGAACAATTGGGAATAACAGGATTTTTGTCTACCACCCATACCTAATATTGTAACACCTCTTTCAGAGTAATTAAATCCACTGTTGGGTTACATTACCTATGTTCCTAATAACTATCTATCTTTGGGCTGGGTTTATCTTTGTCTAATAAGCGGGAAGGGCTTAGTCGATACCAATCTTCTTCACCCCCTCCCCACCTTGTTATTTGTATTTTCTGTACTTATGATATTTTTTCTGTAACACATGATTATCGTTGTGATTGATTTTAATGTTAATAAACAGCATAAACTTATTTAGTACTGTGTTGGAATACCCAAAGCCCAAATTTCCCCTATCTGTTTAATATCGTTTGTATTCACGTGCGTCTGTGTGTTTGAAGCACTAAATCGGTGTGAGCGCAGGTGTGTGTCTGGAAACTGGCAAATAATTGTTTGACCAGGAGAGTTTGAAGAGAAGATTGAGAGGAACGATTTGTCGTAAATAAGTCTGTCCTTACTCTCCCCAGCACTATGTGAAGCAACTATTTACTCTCTAACCTTTCCTATCACTGAGCTTTCACCATCATTCTCCACTCTAAACTGGACCACTATTTCTAAGACTCTTACTCTCAAAATAAATTTACGACAATATTAAACAACAGTACTCTATTGTCAAAATATCTCTTTTATTTACTCTTTTTCGTTTTTATGAAGAAATAAATATTCTTAGTTTCACTTTTGCCTCTTGCACAATGCAGTTGAGTTCAAATTTCCAAGTAGACGCGATTTTTTTTCTTTTTACAATCCACCATCGTTTTCCCCTCTCTAAGCACGCGATAGGCGTCTGTCACGCTTCCATCAGAAGAAAAAAAAGTGAGAGGGTGCGGGCGGGTTAAGATTTATTTCAAATACTCCGTTGCTGGGGACTTAGATACAATACAAGTGGCGTAGTTATTTATAGATTTTGGACAGTAGTTTTTTCCTTTTACTGTTTCACTCCTATACTCCTTCCCTCTTTTAAACTAAACGATGCCTTGGCCGCTTGCCAAGTCATTCTAACGTTACCTATAAAAATTAGGACGGAGCAACTAGAAAGCTTGTAGTGTAGGGAAGGGGGGTATCATTAGCAAATCGTCAATACTTTAAAATCCAGCGCGTATCGCTGACAAAAAGTGGTGGCGTTGCCCTATTCAATTATTGTCCAATTTAAAAAAGACCATAGTAGCAGAATCTATAGCATAATATCTTATACAGGATTTGAGGAGGGAGGTTCAAACTGACTTTATCACAGCTCTCATTTGGTTACTTAATAAAACATCTTAGGTGACGGGGGTATATGTGACGAAATCAGTTGTGCCCTTTTCATCAATTCAGTTCTCTCCTGCATTATTAACTTATTTCTTCATTTTCCTCACTCACCGGCCTATTATTTGGCATATTCTATGCACCTACGTTTTTGCTCTGACCACTCCCAAGACTTGTTTACGTTTCACCAGGTGAATCGTAGTATTACAAGGCTAATTAGACAGGTCAGCGGACAATATTTTTTATCACTTAAGTCGTCTAGCCACCTTTGATAGAGACGATCTTCGTTGACAGAAGGTGGTAGCGCACGATCGATGGAAAGAAAGCCAGATTGGCTGTCTAAAAATCCGTCTGAGGGATTTACGCAAACACATGTGATAATACGTAATCGCTTTCGCTAAACATCTCTGTAGCAACAGTACGAATAACCTTTCAGAGGAGACAATATAGGCGGAAGGTATTAGTCAGGAAATAAGCTCACCTATGTGTTTGTGAGTTTGTACAAATACAATCGGAAGTATCAGTGCCATATTTGAAAGAGGTCACAAGTTTAAATTTTAAACTTCATATTTTAAAACATGCGGGGGATAGTAATGATTTAACACCCCGATCCACATAGTTCTAAAGAGCTTACCATTGGTTTAATTTAAGAGCCTGAATAGACTTTGGCTTTCATTGGCAACTTTGTCTAAGATACAATATGGGACAGGAGTGGAAATGAGAGATATAATCTAGCGAACTCGGAGACGCAAATCAGACTGCATCGCAACGTCAAATTAGCAACGCCCAGTAACCAGAGAGAAGGATCAGACAAAGTATTCCAGAATTAATAGGGACAGACCAAAGTATTTTGGCGTGTTTATAATTTAAAAGAAAACCCGCATTTTTAAATACCAAGACTGGATACTTAAGGAATCAGAGCGCCCGTCATAAGAGGAATACTAAAGTTTCCCAGATCAAGCGTTCGATGCATCTAAACAAAGTTATTGCGTCCATTCTCCTGTGTCAGGAGATTGTGTTCCCAAGTAATCTGGGGTAAGTTGTAAACATTTATTTTACCATGTGAATTGTGACATGTCTGTACTTGTTGGTTATACAAGGCATAGGAGGCTGACAACCTCAACATATGAAAATGGTATGCTCATAAACCACTACAGCAAGCACTGGTGTTTGTTTTATGCTAGTTCGCTTAGTTCGCTCAGGAAAACGAAAGCAGAAGCGACCTCAGACTCCGAATGGAGCAGTGAGAAGTGATGATTACATCACATGTGCCTAAAGTGTATAGTATCATTTTGTCAGATATGTGTACTTTTGTAATGTTAGTTCCGGCAAGCAATTGCACTCGCGCTGTCCAGACACATTTTCCCCATTTAAGTGACCAGAAGAATAACCGTGATTTCTAATCATATTCCCTGAGTTATACTGTGTATACTCAGGGAGAATAATTATTCAGACAGGCTAACACTGTTGGGTGGACAGCGAGACAATGCGCATGTTAATCTTCAGCCCAGAGATGTATTTAGCAGAGGCATTTGCTCTTTCATTTTTCCTAAAGTTCGCGGTTCGAAGCTACAAGACGGTTCTTAATACCAGACCAGTCTGAAGTAAGAATCTTCGCCACTATCTTATGATTCAAAGAGGTGAGTTCGCCATCAACTACCTACAGTGGGCACGTTGAGAAGACACCCACCTTGACATTAGGAGTGAAGTTCATCTAGACGCCTCTAGAGAAGTCCTCATCACAAAAAACTGGACAACGACTCATTGCAGTACTCAGCACGTTAAGTCTTTTGTAACAGGCACGCAACGGACACTAATAACCATCAGTCCCCAATTAAGTCTCAGTGAAGACATTTTTTTAAAAAATCATCTTCATCCATATTTATTTAAATTTCTTAAAGACTAATTGATTATTAAATTTGTTATATGTTACTTTAAAAATTCATAGTTGATTCAGTTCTTATAGATAAGAGAGCGCATGTATGATCGAAAATCTTTAATAATATATATATATATACATATTTACGACCATAGAGCCAAAATTAATTATAAAAGGAATTTCCCTGGATTAAACCAGTTGGTGGCTCGAACAAGCCACAACATTGCTTAAAACTTCACAAAAGGTGCCGGATCAGATATGTTAATAGTGCTCTGCCCTATGTAGCATAGTTCTTGACTTCTGAATTATATTGTGAAAACTACCTTGAGATAGAAGCGTCATTATCCTTCTATCTACAACTATGCCAAGAGTAATCTTGTGCGAATGTAGACACCTTTGAAGACCCATTTTAAATACTCTTGAGTTTGGCCACTGGTGGACCACTACTGCAAGCAAAGGGGATACAAATCCCGTGACATCCAGCAAACAATTTTAAAAGTTTGCAAAAAGCAATGAAAAGAAGCAGAATGCCGAAAAAATACATAAATAAAAACCTACAAACTCCAGTAAAGAAAAAAAGCAACGAAGACAAATTAAGAAATTATTTCGTTACGTTAGATAAGTTAGACGACACGTGAGATGGTTTAAGAAAAGGGATATTGCCGCGATGTTCTCTGAAGACAGGAAAGTGCGCTGACATAATTCTTTTTCCAGGAGAAGGAAGCAGACAACGTGGAGGCACGAGGCTGCAAAAAAAAAAAAACCGCATCTGAAGACATATTAAATGCCGAAAAAATTGCACTACTCAATTCTCTACACATGCCAGATCGTTAAATTGCGCTTAGCTAGATCATAAACTTAGACATTTGCGTGGAAAGGACAAAAATGACGCTGGAAACGCAGATAGGCTGTTAAGTACAGGTCTACTTAAGAGAGAGAATATGAGCTGCATGAAATAAACTTATAACTGTTGTGTTTAACAAGGATTGCTGAGCTTCTCGCTCTTTTGCAGCCAATACCAAGTTGAAGAGCCCTTGGTGTTATCTACACTGTAGACCTAGGCTTTTCCTGTGGCTTTTCTGCCACCCCGAAATATGTTGAGTTCAAGTCATAAGCTTGAGTTTCTCCAGCGTGGCTTGCATTTAAAGGATCGTCACATCGGGTCCCAAGCTGGTAGAAAGAAACGCGTGCCATACTATGCATTCCCCGCCATCCAAGGGTGCTCTAAATATGCAGAGCTAAAATACTGTGCTCTGGTTGTGGACCCTCCGAAGTAATCGTCACGTCCTACACATTGCCACCTCTCAGCTCCCCCTACCTATCATGGGACCCATAGTGAGATCCTTCTGCAAGCAGCCAACCAGGTAAAAGCCAGAGTTATTACATCTGGGACTCAAGTAACTCCTCAAAGCTTAGTGTGCAATGCTGGGTTCTCAACATGATTCACCACAGGGGAAATCCCTGGAAGTGTGTGGATGATTTCAAGTTTCAATAAGGGTGTAATTAATCTCACAGACAGAGGTTCACTTCCACATATGTATACTGCAGCATTGTGCTTAGCTGATGGTCATATTAGGATGACTCCAGACATGCATAAGCTTAGAACAAATACCACTAAACTTGTGTCTGATGTATGAAACACACAAATATCCAGTTACAATGTAAAGACTTCTTATGGCTAATGAACAGATTTTTATTTCTTCTTTATCCAAACTACGGCGAATTTTACACGCAGCTACATGGCCAGCATTAAAATTGCTTCATGATAACATTCGCCGATTCAATGTTTATTATTCCTCTCTTAAACACATCTACTATTTCTGCGTCCGCTATCTTCTTCAAGTACAATGCTAGTTGGCGTAGGTGACGATGCTTCTCCACAACTCCGTGTCCTCGGTGCTATTTTTGAATTCTCTTGCTGACTTCTTTCCATGTCATGTTGTTAAGCTGCCTGTTATTTGTGTTGTTTTCCGTGTTTCAGAGTCATACATTAGGACTGTCTTGACGTTTGAGTTGAAGATTGTGATTTATGTTTTGGGTTCGATTTCTCTTGATCTTCATATAGACATACTTTCCAATGCAATGAAAACTCTAGGCTTTTCTATTCTGCTTTTGATATCATTGTATGTCCCTCCAACTGTCCCTATATTGCTGCAAAGGTACATGTATGATTCTACATCTTGTAGGGGTGTTACTTCAAGTGCAATTGAAAAACCAAAATAAACTAAACATCGAACAGACAGGCACGTGTCTACGTAATGAAGAGAAAAAAAAACGGAGATCATGCCCTCCAGGACTGTCGGCTCAACGAGAGGAACAGACTTTACAGCACAGCGATATCCAATCCATTTGAGGGTGAAACTTATGGCGGACGACAGAAGCCTGAGACAGACCGCCAACGTTTATGGGAGAAATGGGTATAGTTTTATGACATTTAATGAAGAGGCAGAAAAAGAAGACAATCACGTGGCTGGTTCTTGGAAGCTGTAGTACAGCATACGAGACATTCATTATCAAACTGCGGTAAGAGATGCGGACGTTTTAAGAGATGAAGAAAGAATAAGATTACTGAGCCTCTGGCATGTTGTGCAAGGTGACTAAAATGAGGCTGTGCATGGGGGAGGGGAGGCTGGCAGCCTCATCAAGTAAAACATATTACTACAGAAACCGCTGCTGCAAGAGCATGCGAATACAAGGGGATTGACATAAGTCTTGGGCCTGACCATGAAGGAGTCACAGGAGGAAGATGAAACTTGGCACATTTAAAGTTCATCATATTTGCACTGAATGTATAAAGTACGCGTTTGTTTCTTCAATGGGTCTTCCCGCTACGGTGCACGGCGCAATGTACCCTATTGACCGGATCTGTTGCTCCAAAGATTTGACAAAACAATGGAAAAGAAGGAGGCCAGAGCTGTGATAAAATTTCTGATTGTTACGTACATTTATTACCTACGGGGGTAGTCTTCGGTCCTGCCAAATCGGTCAGTTTTTTATTTAGTTATTATAATATTTGTGCGTGTGAGTTGCTTTGGACGCACGTGTAACCTAGTTGAGTGGTTTTCTGACGTCATGTAAGGGGCAGCTCGGACCATATTTATGTCCGCTGTGTTATCCTTTGATTCTTGGCAAATGTGAAATAGCCATCAGTTGTATTCGTATCTATTGATCTTCATGGCGAAGTCAATAGTGGAAGTATAAAGTAAGTGTCGCCCCCATTTCTTATGGCATGTTTATTTACGTACATTAAAGTATCAGGCCGCTCCTATTAATGGTCTAGCGGGAATTCATCGTAGGTGACATTCCTAGAATTGGACACACGGAGTCGATAGCCTTTGAATCTTTTCGTAGAGGGAGAATACCTACAAGAAATCAAGTTAATGAATTTATATGCTTCACATGTTTAATATGCTGTTACTACAATGCCAGAAGCGTGGCATAGAATGGGAGAGGTTAGTCAACTGGAATCTCTAACCTGTTCGTATTATCATGTATGACTTTGTTTGAAAACTATATACTATATATAACGGGATGTATGGAGAAAGTCTGGGATTGTGAAGTATGGTATGGAAGAATTTTATCCTGGAGTATGAATACGTTACCATGATGGACGTCCTTGAAGGAAGGTCAATGGACTTGAATGAGCGGAATATTATATGGTAACAGTCTTGTGATCCTCAGTCACTTGAGTCAGAGGACTTTATTAGTAGAGAATCTTCAGGAACTTTAAAAGTAATTATCAACATGTTGACGTATGATTTCTGCGCCTGTGACGATGTTAGTCTTGTCCACTCCGTATGTGCTGTGTTGAATAAAATCTATGTACAGTCACCACCGACTTCTGTACTGCCAGTACTTGCCCAGTTCACCCAGTTCAATACTACTTGTTGAAGTTCGTTTGAAGAATATTGTTGACATTCGTTCATTTTAACCATTCGCGTTTTAAGCTACCTCTTCACCGGTATAAACTGAACTCAACGATAAAACGGAGTCAACACTGATGTTTTAGGGAAAAATACCTACATTTTTTGGAGACCACGGTGAAAGTAGATGAGACTTGGGTACACCATTATGACCCCGAATCCAAAATTGCCAGCATGCAATGGAAAACCTCGGGCTCCCCAACACCTGTCAAGCCGAGAGCGCAGAAATCTGCAGGAAAAGTGATGCTGACTGTTTTTTGGGACGGCAAAGGTGTCCTATTAAAAGATTATCTGCCTCGTGGCAACAGAGTTAATGGACAGTAATATGCAGATCTTCTCACAAAACTAAGAAAGGTTGTGACCAGGAAACGAGGGATAACGCGCACTCAAAATCTTCCTTTGCTTCAAGACAACGCGCCCTCTCACAAAGCACGGCTTGTGCAGCTAGCAGCCAACGATTTGAATAGTGAAATTCTTTCATACCCATCATATTCTCCAGATTTGGCTCCATCAGACTTTTTTATATTCCCAAATCTTAAAAAACAGCTACAAGGAAATCATTTTGACAGCGATGAAGAGGTTATACTGCATGTGATGACTGGTTTAGTTTGAAAAATAGGGTGTTCTACTTCCAAGGTCTTTTCAAGGTCAAGCAGAGATGGCAGAAGTGTGTCAATTCAGGCGGTGGCTATATTGAAAAGGAATAAACACTATACAAAATTTCAGCTCTCTGTGACATGTCCTTCATGGTCAGGCCCAAGACTTATGTCAATCCCCTTGTACTTTGGACAGACTCCATAAAAGGAAGCCGGTTGCAATGGTGGGGCTCAATGCGCAGTAGGGAGCGAAAAGAAAAAAATGATGAGGATACTCATTTATTCTTGTCGTTCATGACGGAGCAAATCTCTCTCAATATTCAAGCTGTACAAAAGTATATGTTGTTATTGTGTGTTTACTTCCCATCTCGTTCCATGATACATGCTCACATAATTTCCTCTCAAATTAATCTTGTTATTGTGTGTTTACTTCCCATCTCGTTCCATGATACATGCTACTATGAAGGAGACCAGCCCATCATGCCTCCCAGATACAGCTACTTTCCAAACAAAAGTGCCTGTCAATAGCGCAGATGTCTACTCATGCTCCACAAAATATCTATTAGCAAATGAGTGTGTTATGGAACAACTAAGCCAACGAACAGAGAAACACTTCTGTCAGGAGCTGGAAACTATAATTGAAAGTTCTCTGAAAAACGTGATTGAAAAATTCAAGCAGGATATAGAAAGCTCACTGAAAACAGAGCTTGAAACAACTGAGACATGAAGTTATGACTCTCCGCAGAGAAAATACAAGGTTGGTTCATCACCTAAACCACCAACCTATTTCAAGTAATAAGAAAAAAGAAAATGGGGAGGTGAATGACAGCCCACGAGAAGCAATTCATCGTGAATCTTCAGTTACACCACTTAACTTACCCACCCCTTCTCCAACACTCATTCCTCAAAACAAAGCATGCCCAGGACAGCATCATAATGTTAAAAGCCATAAGGACATTAGCAGCATTGTAGGAAGAAGATTAGGACCAAATAAAACATTCGCAATTGAAGTAAAAATTAGCAATCGATTTGGAAATCCGTCAATCCTATCTACACAAGCAGATTCCGAAACAGCAACCTCAGAAGGAGATGACAGGGCACATAAACTCCAATGTCACTTGACACAAGATTCTGCTGACCACCTACTGCAAGACAACGAGCAATGGCACCAACAACGCCGTCGTACACGACCGCAGCCACATCCTGATCGTCACATTCCTCACAACACAACCAACATTATTATAGGAGACTCATTGCTAAATGGCATTCACAGCGATCGAATGTCAACAACACCAGGGGAACTAGTCACTGTTATACCATTACCTGGAGCCGGAATAGTAGGAGTTATCAATGAAATAAGCCGTCTCAACACAAACACCAACATATAAAGAAAACAACAATACACGTAGGGATAAACGGCAGCACAAATGGACACACTCTTAACCTATCAGACATCTCCAGAATGATTGACACCATAAAACAAAAATTTCCCAACATATCCACATATATTTCGTCAATTATTCCACCCAGCTATGGTAAAGCACGCCAAACTGTGGATATCAACAACAAGGTGCTTTACACTTTTTGTTCAAAACATAACACGTCTTTCATAAACAACACACCCTTTTTCACATCTAAGTCAGGTGCGCCAAAAAAAAACTGCTTTACAGAGATCAGGTGCACACTTCTAAACTAGGGACCAGCTACCTAGCCAAAAATTTAAAGTTTCCTCAGAGGACACACCAGAAACACACACATTCATTCACCAGGGACACAAATTATACACTTAACTTAGTAAACCCAGGCACAACAGCTCATAACCATCAATCACCGTCCTCAGCTGACAAGCAAGTATCTAGAAAAGCTACATTTAAGCCCACCTCCCACGCTAACCTTTATGACCAAATGTATCCGCCACTACCCACACAACAGTCCCGCCAGCTGCTAACTGCACAACAGACACCACTGGACAGATGGACAGATTGGACTACAAGTAACACCCATTCACTTAATCGCAACGCAGGAACTACAGCAAGAAAATGGGAGTTTTCTCACCCCGTCTCCACCCGCCCAGAACGGAATTCTCACAGTTCATCCGTTTTACGGCAACTGACTCAATATAGTCCAGAAATATTAATGCAGGCTCTTCAGATGTCTATAAACGGCTCTACAGAACAAGATTAAAACCAAGCAACTTAAAACTGTTTTTTTAAAACAAGTTTGCAGTGTAACATTCGACTTGACGCTTTCTCTTCGGAAGCACTTTCATGACCTTTGTCCTGAGATAAAAGACATAGCTGAGTATCAGCGTAGAACTTTTAACTGTCACTTTTGGATGTTAATAATTTTTATTTTTTATTTTTTTTATTACATTGTCTGTTTAAACATTTCTTTCTGTTCGTCAGAGCAGGGCGTATCTAAATTTGTTTCCGATTTAGTAATAACTCTATCGTATTAATACTATTGTTTTCTTATTATTATTATCTCTGTGCTTATTCCTCTCATTCCTACGCTCACCATTCTCTTTTACATCTCTTTTACATCTTTTATACATCTGCACCTTCGTTTTTTCATATTGAGGAAAATTAGGAAATCCTCACAAAACTAACTAAGTCACAGCGTGGACCTTTAACTGTCCCGGAAAGATTAATTCTCTACATTGACTGTGGTTGAAGTAAAAATATTCCTTTTTGTTCGGAACAGACTGTATTTTAAGATAAAAACCACACTTTTTGCAAAGATTAAGATACTGTAAACAGTGTCCACGGACTCTAGCAGTGCAAATTTTATTACTTGTCTACAATTTTGTATTAACCATTGGGTACCAGTTTTATTGCTCCTTACTCATTCCTACTCCTCTCATTATTTCTTTCCTATTGACTATTATCATGTCCGAGTGCAGAAACTCAAATCAAAATATAGGCAATACCACTAGTTCATGGCTTAAACTATCAGGGCTTAAAATTGGTCATTTAAACATTTACCACCTGCTAGGTAAGCTTTCTGAAGTCTCCACCTCCCTCCAACAAAACTTCCACATATTTGGTTTTTCTGAAACCCGTCTCAATGACAAAATTACAGATGACGAAATTAGGATTAATGGATTCACCACCATTCGCAGGGATCCTAACAGACAACATGAAACAGGGCTAGTCATATACATTTCAACATCTCTTCAGTACAGACGCCGTGATGATCTAGAACATACTGGCATTGAATGTCTATGGCTGGATATAAAACTCCCCAACCTGACCCCCGTTTTAATTGGTTACCTGTACCGAAACCCTAGCTCTTGTACTGTATGGTTTGACACATTCTCACGAATGATGGACAACGTTTGGGCTTCTTCGAAGAAAATTATTCTACTGGGGGATTTCAATATTGACCTTCACAAACCGAACAACACGTGGAATGATATCACCATCTCATACAACCTCATACAGTTAATCAATCAACCCACGAGAGTAACAGACTCATCATCTACACTAATTGATCATATCTATACGACCTGCCCAGAAAACATTATAGAATGCACAGTCCCACAGACATCATTAAGTGACCACTATCCTATTTGCTGTACCTGGACGAGAAAGGGGTTTAAAGCACCTAAAACGGAACACATCACAGTCCATTACAGGAATTTCAAAAACTTTAACATTCAATTATTCCTACAAGACCTACAAATACCCTCTCTCTCATACGTGTACCAACTTCCGCATCCAGAAGAAGCCATAACATACTGGACACAAACTTTCAACAACGTATTGGACAAACATGTTCCTATAAAGCAGGTTCGGGTCAAAAACATCAGAAAGACCCCATGGATAACCAACGAAATACTATCAACAATGAGAGAGCGGGACGAAGCACATAGGCTCAAAGATTTCAGCAGGTATCGGATGCTTAGAAACAAAGTACAATACCTCATTCGTCAGGAAAAGAAACTACATTTCAGAAAGATGATTCAAGACAAAGCAAACAGCAAAGAAGTCTGGGCAGCCATTAGAACACTAACACACAAATCAAAGTCACTAAACTCTTTACCAAAAAGCTGCTCCCTCACGGCAACTCATTTCAGCAACCACTTCAAAACAGAAATTAGCCTTCTCAAGTCGACACGAAAGCCAATGGACTGCGATATTAGTAAATTGACAGCCTTCTGCAACACTGAACACACCACAACAGATCTAAGACATATTCCTTTTCTAACAGTACATGAAGTTCTCAAATATATCTTGGCATTAAAAAACAACAATTCATCTATGCTTGATGGTATCAGCAATAAGATTCTACGTTACGCTGTGCCCTTCATTTGCGACTCCTTAACCTATGTATACAACCAATGTATTGCACACAACTACTTCCCCACAGCATTTAAATCTGCCAAAGTGTACCCCCTCTATAAATCTGGCTCACATAGCGATCCCAACAGCTACAGACCAATATCCCTTCTATCATCTCTTTCAAAACCACTAGAGAAACACATTTACAACACCACATTTCAACACTTATCAACAAACAAACTGCTCATTGATAGCCAGTCAGGTTTCAGACCCAAACATTCCTGTCACACAGCTCTCACCAAAATGGCAGACAACTGGCTGTCGAACATAAATGATGGAAAATTATGTGGTGCTGTTTTTGTCGACTTCAAGAAAGCATTTGACATGATTGACCACACTATCTTGGTTCAAAAGTTGGAAACCCTCAGAATAGGCCCTAATCCACTAAACATCATCAAATCATTCCTGGCAGATCGACAACAGTTAGTGCTTCACAACAACTCGGCATCAGATTTCTCGAAGGTAGTTACAGGAGTACCGCAGGGCTCTATTCTTGGGCCCCTACTCTTCGCAATGTTCATCAACGACCTGCCACTACATCTAAAATATTCAACTTGTGACCTCTTTGCAGATGATTGTACTATCTACACTAGTGACAATGACTGCGTGGCACTTGAAATGACTCTTCAAAGCGATGTAGACAATCTAACAAAATGGAGTAATATGAATCGTATGCCAGTAAACACAACAAAAACGAAATCTATGTTGATTACCACCAGACAGAAACTCCTAAGCTGCACCAAAAGATCGCTACAGCTACACGCGGAATCAATACTAATAGAACATGTAACAGAACACAAAGTTCTGGGAATCACGATTGACCAGCACTTAACGTGGAACTCCCATGTACGGAATTTAACCAAACACTTAGCACAAAAGACGTACCAACTAGCCAAAATAAAACACTTCTTAGACGCAGACACTAGACTATTGTTCTACACCTCACATATACAGACACATCTAGATTACTGCTCTACACTATGGGATTGTTGCCCTGCTTCCACCTCGAAGAGACTGCACTCCCTGCAAAAGAGAGCAGTACGTCTGATCACCGATAATCGCACGACACCACACACAAGGACAGGAAAAGAACCCAAAATACTGTCGCTAAAAAAAAAACGTCTTCTCTACAACAAAGCCAAGCTGACTCACACAATTCTATCTAACAATGCCCCGTCGTACCTAAGATCATTGTTTCAAACCAGTAGAAGGGAGGGACAACGATTACATCAGTTACGTCTGCCCAAACCTAGGATCGACCTGTTCAAAAAGAGTCTAGCCTATTCTGGTGCCTACTTATGGAACAGCCTTCCACACCACCTAAAAAGCCTACCTACACAATATTCTTTTAACAAAGCACTTTTCAAACACTTCCTCAACACTGATTATCTACCCCCATAGAAACAGCATTTGCCTGTCAACATCTCATCCATAGGTCAACATTTCTTTTCCTCTTCCGCTCGTTTTTTTTGTGTGAATAATTTGTTTTATATCCATGTAATATTATTATTATATTCACTTTAAAATATTATTATATAATGTAATGTATGTGTTAATGTACCCACATAATACTGTACTTTAGAAATGTGAGTCGTGAGAATGTACCCGCATACCACTGTACTTTAGAAATGTGAACTGTTTTTTTTTTTTACTGCTAAAAGACTTTTCCTGCCACAGAAGTGCGTAAGAAAGTGTTATTATTATTATTTCATTTTCCACCAAGAATGTATGGACATAAGCGAGAATGTGTTTATGTAATTTTTGTATTGATGATTGATGACACATTCAAAAATACAGATTAATTGTAGACGGATTGACCGCATGAGTGAGTGTCGGTATACAGAATTTATTTATTGTTTATTTATTGTTTTATTTATTTTATTTTATTATTACCTTTTTCCCCCAATTACTAGCTTGTTTGTTTCAACAACAAAAAAACCGACTCATTTTTTTAAATTATGATTGCATACTGTAAATGAATGCTGTTATGATAACTTTATAATGTTGCATGCCTTTAAATTAATGCTTAAAGCATCATGTGGGAATGAAAGGATATACAATTCTTTACCCTTCGAAAATAAAGTTCGTTCGTTCGTTCGTTCACATAATTTCCTCTCAAACTAATCTTGTTATTGTGTATTTACTTCCCAAATTAATATGAAACAAATATAAAGGTATGTTATCAGGCACTCGCAGGAAATAAAGAAGTAGAACACCAGACAACAGAAAAACAACAGACATGAGTGGCTTACCCAGGATTTGAACACTGGACCTTCCGTGCGACAACCCCGCCTAGCCATGCAAGAGAATCACACTATCCGCTCTGCCATCTACGCATCATCAAAAATGATGTTTCAATGGCAGGTCAATAGTGCGAACCACAATACACGACACCAGAAGTCCTCCATGGGCAGTTCAGCCTATTAATGACGCAATCACTTCTGTTGTATTCCTATCAAGCAGTATAGGCCGAATCCAACAAGACCCTTAGGACCTTAATACTGTGTCCAGTAAATGATAGTAGACTAGAACAGTGAGAACAGGATAGTGGGTAGGTTTGGTATTGTACAAACATTTATTACAAATAAGGGAGGGAAACCTGAGACCTGTAAACAGTAAATTAATATGAAACAAATATAAAGGTATGTTATCAGGCACTCGCAGGAAATAAAGAAGTAGAACACCAGACAACAGAAAAACAACAGACATGAGTGGCTTACCCAGGATTTGAACACTGGACCTTCCGTGCGACAACCCCGCCTAGCCATGCAAGAGAATCACACTATCCGCTCTGCCATCTACGCATCATCAAAAATGATGTTTCAATGGCAGGTCAATAGTGCGAACCACAATACACGACACCAGAAGTCCTCCATGGGCAGTTCAGCCTATTAATGACGCAATCACTTCTGTTGTATTTCTATCAAGCAGTATAGGCCGAATCCAACAAGACCCTTAGGACCTTAATACTGTGTCCAGTAAATGATAGTAGACTAGAACAGTGAGAACAGGATAGTGGGTAGGTTTGGTATTGTACAAACATTTATTACAAATAAGGGAGGGAAACCTGAGACCTGTAAACAGTAAATTAATATGAAACAAATATAAAGGTATGTTATCAGGCACTCGCAGGAAATAAAGAAGTAGAACACCAGACAACAGAAAAACAACAGACATGAGTGGCTTACCCAGGATTTGAACACTGGACCTTCCGTGCGACAACCCCACCTAGCCATGCAAGAGAATCACACTATCCGCTCTGCCATCTACGCATCATCAAAAATGATGTTTCAATGGCAGGTCAATAGTGCGAACCACAATACACGACACCAGAAGTCCTCCATGGGCAGTTCAGCCTATTAATGACGCAATCACTTCTGTTGTATTTCTATCAAGCAGTATAGGCCGAATCCAACAAGACCCTTAGGACCTTAATACTGTGTCCAGTAAATGATAGTAGACTAGAACAGTGAGAACAGGATAGTGGGTAGGTTTGGTATTGTACAAACATTTATTACAAATAAGGGAGGGAAACCTGAGACCTGTAAACAGTAAATTAATATGAAACAAATATAAAGGTATGTTATCAGGCACTCGCAGGAAATAAAGAAGTAGGCTGAACTGCCCATGGAGGACTTCTGGTGTCGTGTATTGTGGTTCGCACTATTGACCTGCCATTGAAACATCATTTTTGATGATGCGTAGATGGCAGAGCGGATAGTGTGATTCTCTTGCATGGCTAGGCGGGGTTGTCGCACGGAAGGTCCAGTGTTCAAATCCTGGGTAAGCCACTCATGTCTGTTGTTTTTCTGTTGTCTGGTGTTCTACTTCTTTATTTCCTGCGAGTGCCTGATAACATACCTTTATATTTGTTTCATATTAATTTACTGTTTACAGGTCTCAGGTTTCCCTCCCTTATTTGTAATAAATATTTACTTCCCATCTCGTTCCATGATACGAGTACATGCTCTGTCACGTAGGTCTTATGTTCATTAAATTGCCTAGATCTTCTTCCTATTCTCTCACCCGGATCCTTTTAATTTATTATCTGTCTGTACCTTTTTCCGGTATTTTTCGCATCATTCGTTTGCGAAATATATTTCCTTCCTAATTCGCAAACTGTACCTGTTCTTTTCTCAAAACTGAGAATCGCACTAGCATTCTATTACATAGATGTCAGGCAGACGAGAAGTGTTATAATGCATTCCGTCAGACCGGAGAGCCGACAGCTGTCTGCAGTTTCCCCGGGGACAGTGTTTTCTACGGCTGAGTTCTGCGCCGGTAGTGTGAAAATTCACTCCACGGGACATGGCAAGCAGACCGAGTGTCTGCATTTTTCAGTAAACCGCGAGCGTTTCGTCAAATAGCTCCGGCGAAAGCGTGAAAATCGCCCATGCCTGGTAGACGGTTGTCTGAGATTTGCAACTGTCACGCGCATTTCTCGGTCACTGGTGGCAGTTACGTCACGCGTTAAGCTGACGTAGGTGTTTTACACGTAAAAGGGGAGATGATTTCGGAGTTTGAGAAAATGTGGGATTGTTTGCCCCTGTTTTCAAATATCAACCCAGGAGCTGAAATCTGATTTCTTTTCAGTCTTCAACATCTTCAGTAGACGGAAACACGCGTGCTGGCGAATGAAGCTTGTATAGCGAATTTCATAGTTCTCGTCAGATTTCTGACGAGCTTCTAACTACCTATCTAGTGAATTATCCTAGTCGTGGTGTTACCGTAGTGCTGTGGTGAGATATCATATATTATTATCTAGTATTTTGTGAAGTGGTTAAAGTGTTATTTCACTAGTTAGATTTGTGCAGAGTGAGTAATTTATAAGTCGGTAATATTTTCTAGTGTCGCATACAGTGGAAAGCAGAATAAATTATATTTCTAGCGTAACAAACATGTAACTATAATGAATTTAGTTAACTGCTAACTACTCAGTCGAGTATCTTTTTCTAAACTAACTGATAAATGCTAGATGCGACATCAGTGAATATTGACGGAATACGCAGATATTCCTAATTCCGGATGATCGATTTTTATATAACTTACTTCACGGGAAGTTTTAAATAATAAGTCAAGTTGTAGGCTTGCCGTTTAAAATGTAAAGTTATAACGAGTACATATTCTGTATATTATATTATATGTTGTTTTTTCTTCATTCAGTGATTATTGGGGTGATCCCAACTGGCCAGCGTTTAGTAGCATGAGAGACATATTTGTGAGAAGCATAGACATTTCCTATCTTTAACCACGTGGGTTTTATTTTCAAGTAACACTGGTCTGACAGTGCATATGCCATCAGAGAGAGACAGTAATACGACTCCCACTAACGGTTTCTAAAGACTAGAAATATATATTGGGCTTTTGAGCCAGTTCATATTACTCCACAAATTTAAATGTACATGCTGCCTGGCGGCGAGAATAGTTACAAGAATAACATTAACATTCCGACAGAGTTTTTGACTAGTATTGTGGTGACCAAATATAGTACCTTCCTGAAAGTAGACACCGATCTGACATTCCTTAAATTCTAGAAACCAAAGCTAATGACATTGTGCTCTGCTAACTTTCGTGCCTGGACAAATTTTATGTGACTTAACAGACATCCGAAAAATAAGAACACCCAAGGAATCGTTCCCTGAGACAGAGAAATTCAGTACGTCTTGTTGGAACTGGGGATTTCTTGGTCGAGAACTGCATTTACGGGTGTGTGAAGGTCCTAGAATTTATTATGTTCCCAGAGGCAGCGAGCAAAGCTGTAAGTATAACTGTGAGAACATGGCCATGGCTGAATGAATAAGAGTGTACGCAGGTCTGAGT
The DNA here is from genome assembly GCA_024509875.1 of Oreohelix idahoensis. Taxonomy (NCBI): domain Eukaryota; kingdom Metazoa; phylum Mollusca; class Gastropoda; order Stylommatophora; family Oreohelicidae; genus Oreohelix; species Oreohelix idahoensis. Next base: position 20,257 of record JAMPIV010011614.1, read on the forward strand.
GTTATTTTACCGGTGTATATTGTCACCCATTTGCTGTCTTAACTTTTTAATCTGCAGAATTTGTTACAACTGCTAGAGTTTCTTTTTCTTAGGCTAAATCAGATTATCCAACTCTGTTCATACATTTACGAGAAAGAAAGAAACCTCTTAGACTCAACCCTATGTATCTATAACTCTTTGGGCCATCATCTGTTCTCTTAACGGGGCTGTGGGCTAAACCTAGAGTAAGATTCTAACGGGCTATCATCCTTGTAGCATTTTCTTGAATTTTTATGACTATTTGTATATGTTTTCCCTTGATGTATTTCTTTGGTGTTGTAAGAAGATTTTAAATGATAATTAAAATCTCTCTTGAACTTAGAAATCGTGTTGGTCAGCTCGTTCTAAAATATATATATATCATTGTTATAGTTTTCCCACGTCTGTGTGTTTAACTGTCGTCACGTATATGTGCGTGCCCGTGAGTAGATAGAGATTTATGTAATATATATCTGTGGGTTAGACTGTCTGACACTTTAAAAGCGGTCGTAGAAGATAGGTGAGAGAGAGAGAAGATTATCTCGATTCTCAAAGACAGCCTCTATATCACATTCTATCATCTCACGTGTGGAAATTCTATTGTTTTTTCACCAACTCTCACTGTATCTATCACTCATTCTAAGCTATTCAGAAGGGACCAACCCAAGTCTTAATTCCCCTATCGAAAATCTACGACATGCTCACATAATTTCCTCTCAAACCAGTCTTGTTATTGTGTGTTTACTTCCCATCTCGTTCCATGATACATGCTCACATAATTTCCTCTCAAACTAATCTTGTTATTGTGTGTTTACTTCCCATCTCGTTCCATGATACATGCTCACATAATTTCCTCTCAAACTAATCTTGTTATTGTGTGTTTACTTCCCATCTCGTTCCATGATACATGCTCACATAATTTCCTCTCAAACTAATCTTCCCCATAAATTTCTCGTAGCACATGATCATGTAATTTCCTCTCAAACTAGTCTTCCCCCTAAATTTCTCGTAGCACATACTCACGTAGTTTCCTCACAAACGAATCTTCTCAATATACAAGTATAGTATTTCTCGTTGCACATACGTAATTTCCTCACACACTAGTATTCTCCATATATTTCTCGTAGCACATACTCATGTAATGAATGATGACTGTAAGATAATTAAAATAAATGCAGGAAACGATAACAAGGTTGTACTGGAAGAAACACCACTACAAGATGTTAGTCACAGGATTTACTTCTTTGATCTGCAGTGAAGGTCCAACAATGGCCAAAACCTAGAGTATCTAATGAGGGTCTCAAAGGTATCTACCTTCGCTCAAGATTACTCCTGGCAGATTTGTAGATAGAAGGATGATGATGCCTCTATCTTGAGGGAGTGTTTATAAGATTCAGAAACCAAGACCAATGTTGAATCGGATTGAGCAATTGTTAACTTTGTATCTGCCCGCCGCTTATTATAAAGAATTATTATGCATTTTTAGCTCGTTCAAGCCCCAAACTGATTTAACTCAGTAAAATATTACTTAAATGGCTCCGTTATAAGTATTTAAAATGACTGAGACATACGGGTCCAGTTCACTCAAAATGACTAAATCAAATATAAATTTGTATCTTTACAGATAACAAATTTAATAGTCAATTATCATTAACAATTGTAAAATGAATAAGGGTGGGGTGAATTTAGATAAAGTCTTTTAAAACTTCTTCACTGGTGATGGTCTGATATGAAAAAAATGTTTTCTGGTTTGAAAATTCAGTGTTCACTTGGCAGCTTTAAATGGGTACTTAGCTGCCAATAAAATGTCGGTTGGTTTCTGCTCCATCTGATGCTTCTTTGCAGGTTATGAACTCGTTCACTCTCGTCACAGGTCAAGTTTGGTGGCCGCAACACGTCCCTCATAGTATCGTGGGGGTAATTGCGAAGATGGTTCAGCGTCTGTTAAGACCCGTCTGCCGTAGGTGTCTTGCTTTGACTGCGAGGTCACTTATACCAATCAGTGGTTCCACAGATAGTACCACAAATTGGTACCACCGACTAGTATCATGAAATAAGAGAGAAACAAATACCCTCCTTTAGTATTGGGTTTCCTGACACACAATCAGGTGCGACCCCCCTCCCACCCACCACTTTTCATTCCACCATCCCATCTGCCTCAGAACTTAACCCTCTCTGAGCATTAATATTAATCCCAGTGAGTGGAAATCATCCATTTCATTTATATTCGACATGTTTTCATTTACATATGCACTGGTTAAAAATGTTAATATAATAAGTATGTACATCATTTATGTCATCATTCACTCCCTGCTCCATTTGAACTTGGGACTACCTCTCCTTTAGGTTATCTATGAGAAACCCGCATAAAGCAGTCACCAGCTTTTGCAATGGTGATTCATGAAATCATCATTCTATATGCTGAGGTTGCCAGCTTCGTATTATGACTTGGACATCCACTAGCAATTTTCAAATATTAATAATGGAAAATATAGAATTATAAAATGCACAACTTACCCCAAAATCTCTTTTGGGAATACTGACTTCTAGTTCAGAGAAAAAGTTAAGGCAACTTGTTTAAGATGCCTCTTCCACGTTGTCTGGGGTATTACTTTGCAAATAGAATCCCACTATGACTTACTGTTCATGTTCCTAGGATTCTGGGCTTTCCGTATTAATGAAATTAGAATTTTCCTGGGATACAAGTCCACAAGATGCTCAAACACGTTGTCTGTCCTTTAAAGTGGAATCCTGATCCTATTCCTTCCTCTGGCTTGTCTGACTGTCTTCTTGACGAGTTAAATTTCACAGCGCTGTTAACTTACAAGGCGCTAAATTATAAGGTAACATTCGGCCCACGTCCAGATTACTACCATATGACAAGGCTCCAATCAGAAATGTTGTATTTTTTACATTTCAAATGCCAAGCCAATAGCATGCAAGAGCGTATATATTTTTCCTTCTCTTACGAAAAATTCCTACATAAGAAACGCACACATAAGTGTGGTGTTTACAATCGCCAAATATAGTATGCCAGCTTCCGTCTATTATCGATCACGACTTCAAAATTTATCACAGGTAATCTCTTTCAAGATGGATAATTATTCTTCCGAAAGTCTTGTCCGGAAGCGATTATCGCATTTACCCTGTCTAGTCAACACTAACAACCTGATCAGACAGGACTATTACCAGTTGATCAGATAATCTACTGCGGTTATCCCAAGGTTGTTTACTTATTAATCGGCCGCAGGAAAATGTGTTGCACATGGGTAAACCACACTTCTCTCTACCGATCCCATGTGTCAATATGGGTTCAAACAAGTGATTTATTACCCTAATTAGCAAAAGATGGTCGCTGAAGTCCCGACAGAACAATAATTGAGGGAAGGTGTAAACAATGAATCGAAAATACCAAATACTGCCAGAAGTTGGAAAAACTAAAGTGAAGAGCACAAAATGAATTATAGGATGGCACAGGTAAATGTGACGTTCGAGGTTATTCTGTCACAATGTAAAAACATACATATACCTTGGCAGAAATATAGAAGGCAGTTGGAGAGACAGACAATGATATCAAATAAGGAATACAAAAGGCTAGAGGAGTTTCATTGCACTAGGAAATAAACAGATCAAATGAAATCAGGTACAACACACAAAATCTGAATTTTCAATTCAAATGTCAAGTCAGACCTATGTTATGGTTCTGAAACATGGAGAACAACAAAAACAACATCCAACAAACAACATACTTTCACAAATGGCTGCTTGCGTAGAATAGAAGGATTGACGAGGTATGGCAAGGTCACGAATGAGGACCTGATGACAAGAGCCAGACAAGCTCAGTAAAACAAGAGAAGAAGACGCCGGAGATGGATACGAGAGACATTGCGAAAACCTGTTGAATAGCTCTACCAGACAATTCTTGTTCTGGAATCCTCAGGGTAAGAGAGGTAGAGGACGACCACAAAAAAAAAAAAAACCACGGAAAAGAGAACTGAGATTCGGAAAGATATGGAAAGACCTTAAGCAGATGGCACTGGACAGGGAGATTTGGCATAAGTTTGTTGAAGGCCCATGCTCCTTTAGAAGTTAAAAAGTGAAAGAAAGAAGACGCTCATGTAATTTCCTCGCACATTTATCCTCTCCGAATATTTCTCGTAACCCCTACCATTGTGGGTTCCACTCTCAAGCAATCCTGATCATTTTCAGGCGCTTAATTTACCATCCGGCATCTTCTCACAAAAGCAGGCTACAAGACAAATGTTGACATAAAACTCGATGAGGCGGGACTATTTGCAGACAAACAGGAAATGACGTGATACGTTCACGACTAACGAGATTGTGCGAGTGGTATTTCTGTAGTCGTCTAGCCCTCGATGAAGTGTTGAGTCCTGAGTAGTCTTTCTGAGTGCTTCTATGAGTTAGTGCCGGCGTCCTATGTGTGCAGTCGTGTTCAGCTGTGTATACAGATATACTTTGGTTCCACTGTCATGAATGTGTCCCTGTCCCCAGAAGAGCTTGATGGCACATATGCGCTAAAAGATGAGAGCGAAGAAATACAGGGGCGAAACGATGGTGTCGAAGTAATATATTCGTTAAAAAGTGATAGCGGAGAAATATACGCGTCAAGATGATGGAGAATATGCGCATCAATAAATGAAAGCGAAGTAATATTCGCGCGAAAAGATGACAGCGAAGAAATAAACGCGTCAATCGATGGTGGCAAAATAATACACGAGCGAAAAGATGACAGCGAAGAAATATAGGGGTGAAAAGATGATTGTGAATATTTGTAGTTGTACATGTGAAAAGATGATACTGACAAAATTGCTTTTTACATACAAAGTGACCTGAAGAGGTTCGCTTCTTAATAGATGCAGAATTAGTAGTCAAAGGCATCTTCTCTTCCCACATAATTGTTCACTACCCAGTTTTCAATGGCGTTTAATAATAATTTAAAAGATGTTAACTGCGTCCCCAGCTATTAGGGTAAAACAATAGCGTGTTCTTTAAATAATTCTGCAATTATGTGTCATATGAGAGTACTCAAATGAGTATTACTAACTGTCAGAGTTTTGTTACACGTTAAATATGTGTTTGTCACATACATTTACTTTAAGAGGTAAGAGTTTTACCTACAAGTTAAAATATGCTAAGGCTGTTTTTCATTCTGAATTATATTTCAATGAGTGTTGTTTAGTTACTCCGGGGCTTCTGGTGAGACAAAGAAAGAACATGACTACTGATCCCTCCGTAAGAGGTGAGTAATAAGTGGACTTGCCTGGGGTTGGCACCTTCACGTGTAAAACAAACTGTTACAAAAACCACCTGCTCCAAGAGTAAATGAAATCTTTGGTGTAAACTTCCTGCATTGGTGGCTCTATGCTCTAAATGGAGCAAAGGAACATAATGATGATAATACGAGTGACATGCTTATAACCGGTAGCTTTTTTCATCAATTAACCGGCATATTTTTTTTCCGTTCAAATTTTATTTGCAATATATGTATTTTGTAATTTCTGTACTTCTGTACGATGCAGAATGCTGGAGGAAATGTCCAAACTGTCCCCCTTCCACACAACCTGCCTAAGGAAAATTCTTCGAATTTTCTGGCCGAACACCATCACCAACCAAGAACTGCTAACTCGGAGCCACCAAGAAGATACGCGCACCATCATGGCGGGTAGACGCTGGAACTGGGCTGGCCACATCCTCAGAAGAAACCCTGACACCATCACCAGAACTGCCATGCTATGGAATCCAGACGGAAAGCGAAAGCAAGGCCGGTCAAAAGCCACCTGGCGGAGAACTGTGGAGGCAGAGAAGCTAAGCCTGAACCAGAGCTGGGGCATCCACACGAAGGATGGCTGTCGACCGAGCAAAAAGGAGACAAGTTTGTTGCTGTCCAACAAGACGCCATCAGACGTGATGGTCACTGATTGCTTTGTCAGTCAGCGGCCAAGGACCAAAGAAGCAGAAGATATATATATCTCCCAAACAAAATGTTAAATGATACAGTGGAGATTATTTCAGTTTCAATCCATCTGGCCCCAGGTAGTTCCTTGGGGGTATCTGATGAAGCACAAAGAATAGGACTACTGCTACCTCACGCCTGACGTATAAAGCGACTAGTATGAGGTTGTGTATGAGGCTGGCAACCTCGCCATGTAAACTTAACTGCTACAGGAACCACCGCTGCAAACAGCATGTGAATGCTTGGTGCATGGTTTTTGTTAGGGGACTAACTACAGTGGTAGCTCTATGTTCCAAAAGGAGTGAAAAGGAAAACGATGATGATGATGGTGATGATGATTCATCTCTGTAAGGCAGTTTCCTATATATAAAATCCCAGCTTTTTCTGTCAGTGCGTAACGCTAAGGGATGCAACTTTGGTTGAAAGTTAGACATTAATTGTATTGTCTCCCTTATATGTACTCTCCCGAAAATAGTAACTTACCATTGAAGAATGCGCAAATGACGGTGTGCACAACAATATTTTTAGAATGTGTGATCCCGTATAGACACATTGGGATCCTCGCTGCTGCTACGTAGTTCGTGTACTGTGGTGATGCACAGTGGTTTAAAAAAATATTTTTGAATAAGTAAAATTGCCGTTAGGTATTGGTGCTTTTGGATTTAATTCCCGTCTTATGACGGGCTTTTACACTAGTTGGCTTATAAGATCAGTATTAATAACAACAACAAAACTGTTACACACATCCAATAAAATCCGCCAGGTCGTTTCAAATTACAGTAAACTGATCCACAAATACGACTGTCTGCTTCAACACTCTGCACATGTGGATTAAACGAATAAACTGCTGAGCATGTTCTACATGATTGTCCTCTGTACGACTAGTTAAGACAGATATACTGGCCCAATGACTCAACACTAAACTCAAAGCTGTATGGAGCTAAAGAGGAACTCCAGACAACGGTCGAATTCATCATGAGAACTCGTCTGACGGTGTAAACATCAAAGATGCGATCACAAGAAGAAGACTTATAGGATCAGTATTAACAACAACAACAAACTGTTTCACACATCTAATAAAATCTGCCAGGTTGTTTCAAATTACAGTAAACTGATCCACAACTCCACAAAGAAAGACAACGAGAGATGATAGTTTGAAGACGAGTTGATTATTCCTGCTGCATGCGACCACATGACAAGAGGAGAAATCAGAACGGTAATAATTATCTGATCCCGTTATAAAATCCTCAGTGATTCCATCAGATCGCCCAGTTTGGAAGGGTCGAGCGTCATCGTGTTTACAAAGAAACAAGCGGAACGGTCATCGATACGCCTCCGACAATAGACCGACCGCCTCTTGCCAAATAATTGGTCTCCAGTAAACAGTCGTTGGCACTTCCCTGCCACTTCAAACTGGAGTAACTTCTCTCTTTTATGTTTCAATGGCAGGTCAACAGTGCGAACCACAATACACGACACCAGAAGTCCTCCATGGGCAGTTCAGCCTATTAATGACGCAATCACTTCTGTTGTATTTCTATCAAGCAGTATAGGCCGAATCCAACAAGACCCTTAGGACCTTAATACTGTGTCCAGTAAATGATAGTAGACTAGAACAGTGAGAACAGGATAGTGGGTAGGTTTGGTATTGTACAAACATTTATTACAAATAAGGGAGGGAAACCTGAGGCCTGTAAACAGTAAATTAATATGAAACAAATATAAAGGTATGCCATCAGGCACCCGCAGGAAATAAAGAAGTAGAACACCAGACAACAGAAAAACAAATCAGGACATGAGTGGACCTCACCCAGGATTTGACACACTGGACCTTCCGTGCGACAAACACCGCCCACTAGCCCAAACGCAAGCGAATAAACACTATCCGCTCCGCCATATTAGCCATCATCAAAAAAAATGATGTTTTCAAAGGCCGGTCAACAGTGCGGAAACCACAAATCACGGACACCTGAATTCCTCCAAGGGCAGTGCAGGGCCTATCAATGCGCAATTCTCCTCTGTTGTATTTCTACCCTCTGCAGTGGAAAGTAAGAGCAGGCCATACGGCCGCTTATTTGGGCAAACATTTAAAAATAGGAAACATTCCTGCAAACACAAACTATTTATAGAATCTGTGATTTTTTTCATACACATTCTGGGTATCCTTCTGCAGTGCTACGGGAGGTTCGTGACTGGGCTGAGATGCTCCTAGTAGTGATTAAGGGAGGAGTTCGGTGCATTTGATGTTGTCGGTGAGCAATGGAGATAGTCTTTAAAACCAAACCAAACGAGTCTGGGAAATTGAAATCACGCAGAGCCACAGACTGAATTCATGAAACTTATCATTTTTCCGACAACTACGACAAAGGCTGAGGCCAAAGACCACTATCATGTTTGTCGCTAAGTCAGTGATGAGTAACTTTTAACGAATACATACTTGTTTAGTTATTTCTCATCGCAATAGCTCGCATTACTTTGTCCATACAATTGTGACAATCCCAGTTTCAATAATTACTTCCACTTTTCCTCCCACATTATCTTCCATTTTAGTCATATCCTGCTTCGTATTTGCTTCCGGACAACCTCCACATTTCTTTAAGTGTCCCGTCTGGGGGGTCTCTGAGAAGAGGGTTAGAACCACCGCACTCTCAGGCATGTCGTACAAGGCGACTAATATGATGTTGTGTAAGGGGCTGGCAACCTCAGTGTGTAAAACTAATTGCCACACAGGCTCACGGCTGAAAAACAACAGACGTGAGTGGCTTACCCAGGACTCGAACCCAGGACCTTCCGTGCGACAACCCCGCCTAGCTATGCAAGCGAATCACACTATCCTCACACTATCCTTCCGTTCCTCGTTGCCTTTGTCATCCTTAACTCAAGAACAAAGATTGGTACCCATTTACAGTTGGATAGTCTGGAGCTTAACACCACCAGGTTTCAAACGCGAAACCTGGAAACTTTGATCCGACAGTCAAGCGCACTAACCACTCTGCCACTCACACGTAGATAAGATAAATATCAGTGTCGTAAATAAACAGTCATGAACGTAATTGTCGTCTATACACGCTGCTAACGGTAAACAAAGTAATCGAGAATATGAATGGGGCTATGACTCAATCTAACAGACGTTGGAAGATAGCTTTCTATTGTTGAAGGAGAAAATCATGAGTGTTTCCGTTACTTCTTCCAACAAAAGATTGTACACAAGGACATTGCAAAAAATCGCTAGAGAAAAGCGTGATACCGGAAGATGAAAAACAGCCAAGAAAACAACAGTATTAATGAGGTCAAGTTGAGAAGATAATAATATAAAAAGGGGACGTAAAAATAATACTAATAATAATCTGGGCAGAGGACACCGTTTAAGAAAACCTACTTGTACGAAGCTTCATCCGACCTCGAGTTTTACCATCATTGAAGAAGGTCAGTTAGCATCTATTTCAACTTATCACCGTCGTAAAATGAAACACAAGGAGATACCCCCCCCCCCCTAAATGCATTCTTCTTTCTTTCTTCTTCTTCTTCTTCTTCGTACACTCTCAGACTTCAACTAGAATATGTTCAAAGAAAGATGTTGTCAGCTAAAGCTATTTCTATCTCCATTGAGCTTTTCCAGGAATGATACTGGTGATGGCCACTTGTGCTTTCTCTCTTCCTCATATGTTGGGCATCTTTGAGAATTCATTCTATATACTGTTCAAAAAAAAGAAACGCATAGCTATCAGAGGGCGCGTTTTTATAATTTTGTAAGTAAAATTTGGTGCTAGGGTATATAAAAACCAGCCTCAAATGTTCTTTACAGTGTCAAATGCACGTGTTGACCTGAATTGCGTTCGTTTTTGTAAACGTTACAACGCAGTGGTCAATAGTGTTTATGACGCAATTTTTGACCACAGCTCATGTTGTGCGCACATGAAAGCAACAAAATTTGGGGTGAACACTATTCACTGACTACGCAACTGAAACCCTATAAAAGGATAACGCTACACACACACAAAATTCAGTTCATTTTCAAGCAGATATTTATGGCGTCTCTATCGATACATTTAAGGAATATTGCTATTGGCCGACTGCATGCAGGCAAAAGTCAAAGTCAGGTTGTCAGGCATCTAAACGTGCATCAGAGTACCATCAGTCGACTTTGGCACCGGTTCCAAGCCACTGGCTCAGTTGAAGACCGACATCACAGTGGACGACCCAGAGTGACAACAGCAGCGGAGGATCGCTTTATTCGGCTTCGTCACCTCAGAGACAGGTTTACAACAGCTTCCTCAACTGCCCAGTCATTGCCTGCAGGACGTCATGTGTCTGATCAAACTGTCCGGAATAGACTGCATGACGCTGGACTTTGGGCACAACGACCTCACCGAGGACCTGTCCTTACGCGCCGCCATCGCCAAAATCGACTTCTTTGGGCCAACCAGCATCGTCCCTTGGCAGCTGACAATCAATGAAGACGTGTCTGGTTTAGTGACGAATCTTTCTTTTTGTTGCAGCGTTATGATAGACGGCGTAGGGTCTACCGTAGGCGAAATGAACGTTTTGCCCAAAATTGCGTTGATGAAGCTCCGCCGCACGGTGGTGGAGGTGCAATGGTGTGGGGAATGATCAGTTACAACGGAAGGAGTCAATTGGTGCACATTGAAGGAAGCTTGAATGCGCAACGATACGTCAATGAAATTCTTCGACCCCATGTCCTTCCACTTTTGGCTGCCCAAAGGTCTGTGTTTCAACAGGACAACGCCAGACCCCATTGTGCACGGTTGACCACGCAGTTCCTGACTGCCAACAACATTCTCACCCTTCCCTGGCCATCCCTGTCTCCAGACATGAGTCCCATTGAGCACCTGTGGGATGAGCTGCATAGACGTGTTTGTCGCCGAGACGTTGCTCCAGCCAATCGTCGTGATCTGTTCCATGCACTCCAGGAAGAGTGGGCAGCCATCCCACAGACCCACATGAGACGTCTGATCGCATCCATGCCCAGGAGATGCCAGTCGCTGATCGATGCAAGAGGAGGCCACACACCATACTAACAGGAAAGCCCGTACGCCAAAAATCTCTCGTGACCCAAATGCAAAACAACTGTCAATTGATTGGTTGACCCCTAAGGTATTCTTGTGTGCAATTTGAACAATTAACTCATTAAATTAAAAAAGTTATTGAATATCAAAATTATGGCTATGTGTGTGCCTTCAGTAGCTATGCGTTTCTTTTTTTGAACAGTATAATATTCGGATATTGCAAAACGAGCTTTGATTATTTGGAGGCAGTTGTCTACGTCCTTTTGATGTAAGTTCGAATTTTCAAAACGTACGTGTATTAAATGCCAAACAAATTTTAAAAAGGGGAGAGGGGGAGACACGTTACTGTATGAAAGAGGACATAATAGTCTGCGTATCTAAAGTACCTCATAATATCCAAGATATTTACCAAATGTGTCCAGCTCATGCATCACCAATAGGACATAAAGAGGTTAGAATTTTTTTTTTTAAATTGTTTTTGTTGTGTGTTTTACATTAGTGGACTCGGACTAAATAACTTAATGATCCAGATTTTGCCAAATTCTTTAACAGTTAAAAAAAAAATAATTAATTGATAGCACTTGTCTTCATTTCAAATTAATCACAAATTAGTGTATTTGGTTTCCTTTTAAACCAAAGGAGGTACTACCTGTATAAATTGAATTGGTAGCACTGTTATCTATTTCGAAGTAATCCCTAACTGACGTATTTGGTTTGTCTTTTTTTTTTTTTTTTTTAAATCTGTAGGTGGAACTTTATGTTACTGTACTTTCTTTTCGGGCGTGGGGTCAGATAGATAAATTTTCCGCAAAGTTTTAAAAAAAAAATGTCCAAGAGTTCAATGTAGAGATGGCTACTGTGTGTATGTGTCGAAACAATGCGTCGAAACAGCATCGTACCCGAACGATACGATACACAGCCTTCTTGCGGTGTCGATACAGTGTCAGTTCCTGTCTGTTTTGCAAAGACACACTCTCTCACGCAGATTCGACACATAGCCTGCTTCGTGTATCGGAACCGCAGTTTCAGTTCCCGTCTGCTTCGCTGTTTTGCAAAGAGGCACACTGTATCATTGTCTCACCTTCGTGGGCCTTGTAAAAATGTGTCAAGCGTGCGGTACATTAGGCGTTCATAGATAGTATGGAAAATCAAACATGTCATATTTTTCAGGGATGTGTTATGATGACTTGATTTTACAAGTGATATTATTTTTGCTGAGAAGTTATAGACACTGGAAATTGTGTCAGTGCTGAAGTTGTCAATGTTTTAGGCACTATGTTAAAGTTGAAAGTGTCCGTGTGTTCGTATAAATGTAATGGACACTTTATTAGCTCTGCTGATATCTGTGTACTCGGTGTAGATTTGAATCATTGTCTACCAAAACTAGCTTACTCTAGTTTGATATTATGTGTTATTATTACTGTTATTATTATTGTTGTTTTTTATTATTTTCACATATACTTCAGCTATCATCATATCTCCGTTTTATTTCATCATAATGAAGACTTGTGTAAAAATATTGAATTGTGGTCACACGAAACGCCATAGATTTTCACACACGCCAGTACCGCGCAAGAAAAAACAGAGACATCGTCGCACACAGTTCATGACTGTCTATTAGAGACTTCTTTCTACCCGATACGGGCAAAATGTGCCGGTGTGTCGACACAGTGCGTCGACACAGTTTGAATCACTGAGTCGACTGTCTCGAAACAACGGACTGTCTCGATTTGCCCACCTCTAGTTCAGTGGGCATAACAGATGTGGGGTCAGGGTGGCTTAGAGGTATGGCGTTTGCCTGTAATTCTAAAAGTACCAGGTTTGCTCCTTGCACAAGGAATATAATTGATGGACATTTTTTTTTTCCACAACCAGTGGTTCCTAAAGATGTCATACTCTCCTTCCCCCTCCCCGATCTCCTGGATAGTGAGATCAGATGCCTAACCTTTTCGGATAAGGGAGAAAATTAGGAGGCCCCGTGTACAGTTGCGCACGTTAAAAATCCCTCGGCAGCTGGAAATCGTAAAGAGTAGGCCATACGGCCGCTGCCCTGGCTAAATTTTTTAAAAATTAGAAAATCTACCCACCACAGAAATATTCACAGAATGTGTGATTCCTGTATGGCGATCCTCGCCAGTCCTATGGAGTTCGTACACTGTGATGAGATTCTCCTTGTGTGATCTAAGGGAAGAGACCGGAGAACTGATGGACTTGTCCGTGTGCTATGAAGATGGTCCTTAAAATCAAATCAAACAGAAATAGTTGTGAGAAACACTGATACAAAGCCTTATCACAAGCTGTAAGGACACGAACAGAAATAGTTGTGAGAAACACTGATACAAAGCCTTTTCACAAGCTGTAAGGTCAGTGATATAGTAAGTTATAGTCAATCCATTTATGATGAAAGTTTAGCACCACAGACATATACAAAAGACAGTCCATTTTTCATACAGTGTCTCCAGTCTCAAGTTTCGTGTGACTAAATTTGCCGATATATGCAGCAGCAGGAACATGCCGAGCGTTTGGCATTTCGGGCGCTGTCAGAGGGCCCAGAGTTGAGTTTTAGACATTTAGAACCATTCCGATTGGCAGAGTGGTTAGATCGCTGGTCTCTCGTTGCAAATGGGCTCCGGTAGTAGTAGGGTAGGGTGGAAACGGTTAGCATTTCTGCAGGAGGAGCGTGACTTTTATATAAGAAAATACTCCGGATCGATTCTGCAGGAGGAGCGTCTGCAGGAGGAGCGTGACTTTTTATATAGCGATATATTTTAGCCGGGGTGACTTCCTCTGAAGATCAGCTTGTGGTCTATCATAGTTTAATTGTGTTGTTATATGTGGTTTATTTATGTGTTACAGCATGTGTTGTTTATTTTACATATAGACGATATTTAGTTATACATATAGACATATATTACAACAATTAGATATATATTTAGACATATATTACAACATTTAGTTATACTATATAGACATATATTACAACAGTTATACATATATTACAATATTTATATTACAACAGGTAGACGATATATACATAGAGAGCATAGGTAACAAAGAGGTTTAGTTAATATATTTTATTTTTCAAACACTGTTTGTCAAATAACAAACACATAGGATCACAGATCGACATTGTACAGTTTTTATATTGGAAGCCGGGAGGTGTGTGTACAATTTGGTATGTGTTATGTTTCTTTATACAATATTTACATCATAGATAAAAAAGGTTCTTTAATAAATATAGCACCGGGTGCAGCTGCAGACCAGACATTGAGGGAGGGGAGTCGTCACGTCGTAAGAAAGGACAGAGAGTGCACGCGTGTGGTATGGTTTTTGGTTGGTGGAAGAGAGATAGTGGAAGAGAGATAGTTTTTGGGTAGGGGGTTTATGTGTTGTATTGTATTGGGTTTGTCTGGTATTGTGTACAGAGTGGCAGAGAGTTTAGATGTTGAGGGGAGATGTGGTGACATTGTCAGCATGCACCTGTCGCTTGATGTAGAAATAAGACAGGGAGTTGCGGTATTGTTCGTATGTGTAGATGGCAGAGTTGTGTGATCTGAACCCAATATTTTTCCCGTCCTGTGCTTGTTGGGTGTTGAGGACTTCTAAAAAGGTGTTTTTGTCGATGGTGTTGTGGTGTTTGCTCAGTCTTTTGTGGTTGTCTTGTCGTAGTCGCCAAAACAGTGATACGTTTTGCTACAGAGGGAAACCATCCCACTGCCTTCGTACTCTAATTTAAAAAGGCCCGGTGTCCGTTTGTCGTATAATTTTTGCTCGCGGCATTTCTGACAAACTACGCGCGTCTTACCTCACTAGCTACGAAAACAGATCTATGGTCGGGACACACTTCGGCGGGGAACCACTGGTGGTAGGAGCTATAAAATTCCCGTCGCATAGCGGGCTTAACAACGTCCGCTAAGTTGTCTGAACTAAGGGCCAAGTAAAGACTGTCGGTATCTGTCTCGCACAACTGAAAATCTGATCTATCTACAAATTTATCTAAACAGTCATAATAAAATTCTAACATGCGCAGTTTGGCGTATTGATAAACAAAAAACCCTATCTGGGCGGGCAGGTCCCAACTAATTTTCTTCTTAACCATTTCTACTTCGAATATGTCGTCCGTCACTAAAGTCATTTTCCTAAAGCGGGGGCAGTTTATTAATTTAGACGTACCCTCTCCCGTCGTGTACGAGACATCTACGTGCTTCGCCTTATTGGTCAACGTTTTACCATAGGCAGCGTTACCTAACAGTTTCATGGTTTCGCTGGTAATCGCGTAGGCAGGATCTGTATCTCCCTGGCGGCGCGCGTCCGAAACAGTGTCCCCAAACTGTTTGAAACACGTCGCGGGCGTATATTCAATCACCTGGTAAATACAGGTGACTTCTAAGCCTTTGGTCAGGTACCAGCGAAGCAAAGGTGTCGCCAACAGAATCTTTTTACCCACATACCTCCTGATCAACGTCCTTCTGGGGGTAGATAGGAGGTTATTTTTTTCGGCGTATTCCCGCATGAAAGGCACAATATCATCTCTCGTGACGTCGACGTTCTTAAAAATGGGCGTCATCTCAGAGAAATGCTCTTTCAGGGAGTCGGGGACATGAATGTCACACTCAACTAAACCAAACAATGTTTCGTCTAGCACAGAGGCGAGAATCTGTGACTCCGTTAGCGGGTACCGACATTTAGTATAAGATGGTTTCAGGGTCGGGAAGGTGGCGCGCAGAAAGCGACCGATTGATGGATCGTCTTCCTTCAAGTTTTGCCACTCGCATTCCCACATTTCGACCAAGGTAACGTCACACTCGGTCTTCAAATAGGCACCAATTTCCCGTGTCTTTTCGTACAACTCAGTCAAAGGTTTTTTATTGACTGGATTAACGTCACGACCGGTGGTTAGTGGGCAGTTAGGATGGCAGTGCAATAGGCAGCCATGGAACTGGTAGACGGTGCAAGAGTCTTTGTCCCAACCATCTACCCTAATGTGCCTATGACCCAAAGACATCTCACGGCCGTTAAACTGGGTCTTTAAAACCACATTATTTGTGTGCGACACCCAACTCAACCAATCGCGACACTGCACGGTGTATTTATTGATCTTGTGGTACCTGAAACCGTCCTCCCTGTTTCGTCTAACGGGAAAGTCAGTGGGCATTTTTTGCATAAGCGCCGATAAATAAAGGGCGTTGGCATCAAAACCTTTAATGCATTGCACCATCTTGCCGCCTCTAATCCCCTTTTTGCCTTGTTCATGAAACCTATGAAATATAATTGAAGGTCCCCCGACTATATTTTGTCGCAACGTGTTATGCAAATCTTGCTCCCGTTTGGAGCATAAAGAAAACGATACGTTTGACGGGAGAGTTTTGAAGAGATATTTTAACGTGACACCGGGCACCGAAATCGCATCTTTAAACATATCTACTTCTAGGCCCGCGTAAAAACTAACCTGTTGCTCTAACGCAATTAGGAAGGGGACCCCGTCTTTGTTATTGTACCACGTCAGAAAATCGCGCAACGTGTTCATACGGTTATCGACCCAAACCCTCTGACACTCGGCGTACTCGTCACTAGAAATGTTAGAATTTTTTAGGGCGAAAAAAAAGCCGAGTGGGGTGGTAGCGCCGTTTCGTCTAACTTTTCTAAATCGGTTACGTACTCGTAACAGAAAAAACCTATGGTTTCTGTTACTTTATAAGCGGCTAGGTATTTACTATAACTAAATCCGGGGGCTAAATTGTTGACGATATCTAAAAACTTTAACTGGGGGGTGGCAATACACATAAAGTTATTATTTCTCTTGACTAAATATTTGAAATCTTGGTCAAGGAAATATTTGATGAGATAGGGTTTTATCACAATGACATCGTACTTTGCCGAAATGAATCCTAACACTGGCAGCTCTTGCAAATACTCATCGAGTCTCTCAATGAGCCCCTCCAAATCACCGAGTTGAGTGTATACCTCATCGAAACGCCCACACAAAATGGCGTAAGACGCCTCGGCAATGTTAGTCAGATGCCCGAGCATCCTATTCACCAAGTCTTATGGGTCACCCGTTGTGATAAAAAACACGGGTTCCTCAAACCCGGGGACATTAGAGGCCACTGAGCAAGACAGGGGCACGTGTTTAGCTGTGTAGGTAGTTGCGCTACCACTGGGCCCTACAGAGGTCTCGAAATAACACTCGTAGTCAAAGGTGGCCCGATATAGAAAGGCGAATTTTGTGTCTACATCTATTCCCTGCGCGGCGATCGATTCCCAAACGGTATCTGGCGGGGTATACACCCCACCTTTAAATATTTCCTTTTGCTTATCACCGGCACAGGTCTGCTCATGGCGCGCCGATCGATAATATTCCTGCCATAATGTCCCACATTTTGGACACGAAAAGGAGTTTGCCGCCCTATCAATATCTACTATATACATAAAATGGTTTTTATACATTAAAAGACGCAAAGTATCTGGAAAACTATCACTACCTCTAAGTTCGGGGGTCAGGGTCTGCGCGTCGTCAAACTCAAAAATGTCTATATTTATCTTAAAGCAGGTTTCTAGCGCGGGAATATCTGTTAAATTAACCCCGGGAAAATATATGAGGGACTCTAGTCCCTTCTGTGTTTGCCGCTGTTTTAGGAGCCGGCGCGTGCTTTTTCTAACACCTGTAACGGGCGCACCCCTAAAAACCGCTAAACATCTAAAAAAGCAAAAGTTATCACTGTAAGGTTTGTAGTGTGAATCGTATTGTAACGTATTGATGTGCTTATTGTCGGTGATGTAATTTGGTATGTCTTGTAAAAAGCAGCCGATTGGGTGGTCTTGGAAATGGTACAGATAGAAGGATGTGGCAGGGAGTGCTTCAACATAATATTTGATATTTGGTCTGTTTAATTGTGCGTGTGTAAGAATGTCGCTGTCTTGTAAATGAGTTATGAATGACTTGAAATCTGTAATGTTGTTGACTAGATGAGGCTGTTCTAAAACACAGGCATTGTTGTGAGAGGCGTGGTAGAAGCGGAGGTCTTGGGTTTCTCTGTGTCTCAAAATTTCGTGATGACTGTAATTAATTTTAAACCGTTTTGTTTGTTGTGTAAAGACACGGAGCAAAATAGAGAGCCATTCGATGGGTTGGCTATTATGAAAAAATGTGAAGGTGGATAAATATTTGTGCTTGTTTGTATGTGTCTTGATCGCGTGCCAATTCTGTGTATATATCTCTCTAATATCAGCTGGTAAGTCACCTAAACTGTCATAGTCAGAGGACAAGCGAGGTTTTTTATTTTGGGTTTGGGTACTGGACATTGGTCGTTTCTTGGTCTGGCCTGCATTTGTTGATGGTGGGTGAGATGGGTTGGGGTGAATTGTTGAAGAGGGGTGAATTGTGGCAGTTGAGGTGGACCCCGAGGTTGAAGGTATTCTGGAATAGACTGTGGCAGGTGTTCTAGATGTTAATGCAGCTGATGATGGTTGATAGTAGTGAGCCGATGTTGAAGGTATTCTCGAAGTTGCTGGTGTTACTGTGGCACCTGATGCTAGTGTATAGTGCGCTGATGTTGTAGCTGCTGTTGTACACGACGATGATGATGAGTCAGTCGTTGCTGTGGCACCTGGTGGTAATGCCTGTTGGTGCGCTGAGGTTGTACATGATTTGGTGGCAGGTGAATTGGTGTGTTGTTTTAGGTGGACCCGTAAGCTGGTGCCTCGGGTAAAGAGGGTACCACAAATGTCACAACTAAACCGTGGTAGTGAGTGCGCTGTCTTGATGTGTTGTAAGTAATTGTCGCGTCTTGTGAAATTCTGCTCACAACGGGTACATATCAGACTGTTTTGTCCCACTGATGTGGTTTGCACCCCCAGTGTGGTGTCTGTTCGTGGTGCTCCGGGCCCATGTTCGATCTCTATGTGTCGTTGCAGGTTATCGGGTCTGGTAAATACTAGACTACAGAGACGGCAGTCGTATCTCTGCTCCCCATGCACCGTGGAAATATGACGAGTTAGGTTGCGGTCCCTGGTAAAAGAGCGCTCACAGTGTGAGCAACCATATCGTTGAGTTGAAGACATCTGTGAAAGAGGAACAAAAAGAAGTTAGTCATAAAATTTAGACAACGTTAAAATTAAACATATAACAAACTGATAGAGAGAGAAAGAAAGAGAGAGAGAAAGAGAGAGAGAGAGAGAATAAATAAATAAGACTTATAGACAGTCCGGTATACACACGAACAAGTGCGCACTCTTAGTTATAACCAGTCTTATTTTTATTCTGTGTGACAAGAAAGAAATTATGTATTATTTAACATTTCAGAAATCCCCCGCCCCACCACGGGTTGGAACAAAGATATTGATCTACCCCATCACAAACACAGTTTTCTCTGTAATTATTTTCACGAAAGATAAAAACTACCAACAATTAAACAAAGCTATTGATCTGCCGACTCTGTGATAAACACGCCAATTTCCTTTCATTAACCCCATATCGATTGTTAATTATTCCCAGTCGTGCAGGTGTGTCCACGTGCGGTTGTGGCCACGTGTTCACTGATCAAAGTAACCATAATCAATTATGAATGTTTCATCGGAAGAAAAACAGGGCCCATATGAATTTTTAGTCAAGCGATATTGCTGTTTTCTTTTGTCTCGTCAAACAGCGCCAGGTATAATTGCTTTGTTTTGATAGCAGGTGGAAAAAAATGAGTCATCAACAGTCTGAGTCACTGTTGTAGACAGCCTTGTGTCAAACAACGAGTCGCTGTTGTCTAAAAAAGTATAATAATACACTTCCTAGTGAAAAAAAACATCCATATAAAGATACATATATATATTTTTTTTGAGTTTAATCGAGAAAATAAAATAATTTAGGTTTCCTAACGACAACAGATACAAACAAAGACAAACACAAATACCGAAAAAATGAAAATAAAAAACAAAGACATGAATAGAAACAAACACACAAACAAACATCCGAGTTTATATCTTTGTTAAAACAGAGATAGAAATAAACTCTGCACGCCTTTTTTAAAATAACGAAGATATGATTTTTTTTTTTTTAAACATTTTATATTATGTATTTTTTAAATGTTAGTTGTTTGTAGTTACTATGAGATTTTTCTTTGTAGTATCAGACAGATTCTGTATTTTTTTAAATTTTTTTTTTAATTCTGTGATGTAAAAACGCCACAGATGTTAACATGCAAATATGGATACCAGAGTTATGATTGGTAACCCCTCTCTCCTTTTAGTTGAATACAATCATTTTCACGAGTTATTGCTTTTGCCCTACCGTTGTGTTTCTAGTTGATAGCGAGATCAAAGGAAATTGATTTTCGACCTCTCTTTTGTTTTCCAAGGTAACAAGTATTTGAAATAGCTAGTCTCATACAAGTTTAGACTTGTCTGTTTGTTTTTTTTGTTAGAAATTATTACATTAGGTGGAGCGATGGATGAGTCATCCTGTTTGCAGACAATGAAAAGAGAACTTGCTTAACAATATACTAAAGAACTAAAACGAACACTGGCCAAGACGTTTAACAATGCCTAGTGCATATACACATTTTTTTAATACATAAATGTTATATTTTAACTATATATATATATATATATATATATATATATATATATTATATATATATAATATATATTATATATATATATATATATATATATATATATATATATATATATATATATATATATATATATTAATGACATGTAAGAATGGGTAGAAAGAGAAACGAAAACAAACAAGCAAACAGATAAAAACATATATTTTTTAAATACCTGCTAGTATCTGGCTAGACAAATAATAATTTGAAAAAGATTAACTTTTAGCAACACTTCCTAGTGAAAAAAACAAATGAATACCCACACACACATATATATTTAGAAATAAAAAAACTTTGCGTGGGGTTGTTCCTACCGAAAACGAATACAGAAACAAACAGACACAGACATATATATTTTAAATAGGGAAATGCCAGAGATATTTATTTTAACTTTTAACACGAATACCGAAAACACACGAATATAAGCAAACAATTAACACTTTTATATATTAGTTAAATAGACAAATGACAGAGATATTTATATTTAACAGAAAATACAGAGATATAAAAACAACATACGTTTTTGGTGGTCTGGTTTCAGTGGCTGGTCTTCAAAACAATTGGTTTTTCAGAAGGTTGTTTCTTTTGGTTTTAAAACGGCTGGTCTCGAGGTCTTTACTCGTCGAGTTCTGTTGCGTGAATGAGCGGTCTACAGGCTTTGTCTTAGATTATATCGAAAATAGAATTGTCTCTCACAGCTCGCAGTACAAATGCGTAGAAGCGATAATTTCAGAGCTCGCGCGCACGGCTTTGTTACAATGGATAACGGTTTGACGTTGTCAGAACGTTTGGAACCCGGTATCGATTGTGTATTTTCATTACACGAAGTTTAATTGCATGCAGGTGTGGTCATGAAAAATTAACTAGTCTCTGGTACCGGGGAGGCCTGAAAACAGTTAATGATTTTTTACGATCGAACATAAACGTGCGCGATCGATAATGGCTTGACGGTGCCAGAACGTTTGAAAAGGAGAATCAATTATCTAATTTAGCATTTTCGTTACACGAAGTTTAACTGCGATCAGGTGGTCATGAATAATTAATCTGGTATAGGTGAAGCCAGCGTTTTACGATCGAACATAAAACTAGATATTTTGTTCGTTTGTCTGTGTGACAGTATATGCAGAACATGGTCAAGCTTGTAAAACAATGATATTAAACACTAGCTTTTAAAAATGTGATACCACACACATTATTATGGGCTGTTGACGAAGAATGAACGGTAAAAAAGGCTTGTGACTGAGTGAATAACGAGTGGTTCTCACGTTGTTGATTTTTAACAGGTCGCAGGGAGTCTCACGTTGTTCAAAACAGGGGAGTCTCACATTGAATAAAATAACTGCGTATGAGTGTAATTTATCATTACTAGAAATGGACCCAAGATGGGTACATCCGTTCACAGCGCTGATAGCCGGGCCAACCGGGTCTGGCAAAACTGTCTTTGTACAAAGGTTTTTACAACATATCCGAGATATGATGGTACCTGCACCTGACGAAATTATATGGTGTTATGGAGAGTGGCAGTCCATGTATAATTCGATGACCGGAGTTCAGTTTATTGAAGGACTGCCGGACATGGACCAGTGGTCAGGTGATAAGAAACGCCTGGTCGTTATAGATGATCTGATGAGTGAGACGGATGCTAGAATAATTAAACTATTTACTAAAGGCAGTCATCATAGAAATATTAGTGTAATGTACATTGTGCAAAATCTATTTGGTAAGAACAAAGAACACAGAACCATTAGCTTGAATTCGCATTATATAGTGCTTTTCAAAAATCCACGCGATGGTTCGCAGATTATTAATCTAGCCAATCAGATGTACCCAGGTCGTACGGTCTATGTCCAAGAAAGTTTTAAAGACGCGACGTCGGCCCCCACACGGTTATTTGCTAATCGACCTTCGTCAGACAACACCCGACGCTTTAAGACTACGTACCCACATATTTCCACACGAACAGCAAGTCGTCTACGTCCCCAAATAACGAGATGGGGGAAAAAGTGAGACGTCATGCTGAAATGCTGAAGTTTCTAGGTAGGGCCAAACCCCCAGTCATCAGGGCTGTTAGGAAAACAGCGTCACCCGCTCTCGTAGGAACACTCTGCGAGTGTTGTCACAACGTATTAAAAGGTAACGTTACACTGACACCCCCTCAGAAGAGGCGTATGCGTCGTTACAAAAATACCCTGTGAGCGCTCACCAAGAAGACATTGTCGCTCAAAAGACGGAAACAATTTTTACAAACTGGCGGATTTTTAAGTGCCCTGTTAACCCCCCTACTAACCGTGCTAAGAGGGGTCTTGTAGATGGCCAAGAAAATGATTTTGATGGACCCTCGTTTGTTAGAGGCTCAAAAACCTTATAGAACCCCCGACGCTCTGAGAGATAACTTAGGAGAATTGGACAATCAAATGCAACTAGTCTTGGATCGAGAAGATTTACCGATTGGTGACTGATAGAGACTGAGATTTTGATACTGCATAGGTTGATCGTGCTGTAATATGAAGCGAATGCGTGACATGAAAGTTCGCCAAGGTGGACATCTATGTAGTAGTGCAGACTTGTATCACAACATGTAACATACAAGAGTGTGTGTGGCATTCATCGCATTGAAAGGTGTAGATGTAGGGTTGATGGAACCATATGTTGTACGTGTTACAGGTATGGAGTCAAAAATGTAGGTGAACAGCTGTATACGTTTTTTTCACCATTTATTATAGTCACAGCAACAAGACGTAGACAAATCCATGTAAGCATGACACAGGAACATGGCGGATATGAAGACAGTTCACTACAATTGCATGTACATAAGTTCCAGTAAATATATGATTATCAAAGTGTTGCTGACTCCAATTTATCTCTTATTCCACAACTAGCAGAAAAAACCCCGCATTACAGAACGGGTAAATAATTGTATAAATATCCAACAGTTTCATTCTGACTCTTCTTAAATCGACCCCAAACATGGCGGGCGACGAAAATAGCATAGTCCATCCCTCTAATCGGACGTATCGAAGATAGGCTGTCCTTTCGAAGATAGTCTTATATAACTCCCTCGTACATCAGGCGAGTTTTCATTTTCAAAGTTATAATAGCAATAACTTGTAAAAAAATTCATCTGGTCTTCCACTCCAGATAATTCTATATTTAGGCCTCTATAAAAACAGTAAACACTGTGGATTCCTCATCTGCAGACATGAGCGTCTAAGTTCAAAGATATACCGCTAATCATGCGGGTTTTAGAATAACATCTATTCTCCTGGGTCTCTGTGTGTAAATCTAAACCTAACGGTCTTAGATGGCTCCAACGAGCATAACAAGTAGAATACTCTACCTTCCAACCATTCGTGAGCTCTCGTCACCGGTTGACTCAAAATACGATCCTTACGAAGGAAGTGTGAAAGTTTCGTTTTTTACCTTGCTTCGAATTCCTAACACAACTTAGAAGCAACTGTCGTCTTCCTAACGAACAGAAATAACACAGGGGACTTTAAATAACAGTGGAAGAGTTTCCATCCCCAGAGGCAATGCAGAGAAGTAACCAGACATTTCGTCTGACGGACCCAGTTCAACAAAGCGGCCTCCCGCACATGAAATCTTCTTCAAACTCTCTAGTTCGGGCATGCGCTGTTCGCATCACCTCTGACCTAAGCAGTCAGCTGGTATAACCTTTAAGAGGAGTAACTACATATTTACTTTCCCTCAAAGCAAAAAATGAGTATTTGCCCTTAGATTAGGGTTCTAACGAAAAATACATTAGACCCAAAATCTTATTCAAAATATTTTCAAACATAACAAGTATACAGACCGACTACATTACCAGTTATGAAAACTGCATGTAAGAGTTACAAAGCTAGATTATATCAGCGAACACTGCAGCGTTATTTGACTCGACTAGAACAGTACAGTCAAGTACCTCTAGGCCTCGTGGACATTAAACAACCAACACCAGCTACCGACCAGCCAGGTTCACCCACTGTACTTAAAGACGAGGTCGTGGACAAAACTCTGCAGTCCCCACCCGAACAAGTCACACCCACTAATCGAAAAAAAGGTGGTTGCCAGTAAAGCGTCGAGAAACATCGTCGTATTCACTCAGAAGAAGGAAAAAGACAAAAACACCAAAGTGGGAAGCATGGCCAAAGAAGTGAATAAGATTTTAAAACAACATTACTACGAGCCGAAACGACCCGGTTCTTATGGCGGAGTCGGCGCCTTGCAACGTAGCACCAAACTTACTCGTAAAAAAAAAATTAAAGAGTAGTTAGGTCATCAGGATACGTACACCTTACACAAACCGGTGCGTAGAAAATTTAAAAGACGTGCCAGCATCGCTGGTGGTATCGATCAACAGTTCCAGGCTGATTTAATAGACTTGCAGGGTTAAAAAAAATTCAACGATGGGTTTTCCCATATAGTAACATGTATCGATGTGTTTAGTAAATTCGCTTGGGCTGTTCCGTTGAAAAACAAAACTGGGAAAGCTTTAGTAGCAATGGTGAAGACCATTTTTATTAGTCGCAAACCGATAAATTTTCAAACAGACAAAGGCAGTGAGTTCGTCAACAAAACATTCTTAGACACTACGGAGAATGAGGATACCAAGGCAGCTATTGTCTAGAGGTTTAATCCAACCCTCAAAGAAAAAACATGGCGTTACTTTACCAAAACCAACAGTCTTCGCTACGTCGACGTGATAAAGCAACTAGTCCACAACTACAATTATTCGTATCATCGGAGTATTAAGATGGCGCCGTCGGAAGTTACCCCGAGCAATCAAGAAGAGGTGTGGCATACGTTGTATTCGACCCCTGACGTCGTCGGCAGAAAAGTCTATTTTAAAGCCGGTGATCGCGTGCGGGTCGCCCAAGCCAGACAAACTTTTAAAAAGGGTTATACACCCGCGTGGACAGAAGAGTTGTTTACGGTCAGTCGACTAAACCAAACAAGACCGGTCCCGTACGTCCTTAAAGATGATTCGGGTGAGGAATTGATAGTGTCTTTTTACCAAGAAGAGTTGCAGCGGGTCGGTGACAAGATAGTTTATCGAATCGAGTCCATTATGCAAGAACGGCGAGGTGTCAGGGGTGTTAAAGAGTATTTAGTCAAATGGTTCGGTTATAACTCGTCATTCAACAGCTGGATTTCCGCCAAACAACTAGCGAGATATCGAGACTGATGGAGATAGAAGAAGTGAGCACCCCAGTTTTGCGGTCACCCCCACCCAAGGCTACGAGAACCTCACTCTGGTCTTTTTTGGGAAACTAGTCCCACGGATAGAGATCGTTTTTATCTGCCAGATGATCGTTATATATGTCGTCATCGGGGTCTCGTTATTCAATCTGAGTCGGAGCAACGCCGAGGGTCCGGACGGCAAGTTTTGGATCGCCTTAATGAGCAGTTGTCTGGGTTACATGTTACCTAACCCTAAGCTAGGATGAGTTTTTACGTGACTTTACCCAGCAATGCCTCGATGAAAATATACCCAAACAATAACGCCGGTCACTTTTTCGTCAAATTGCCACAGACTATAGACTTGACTTCGCGTTACGAGGTTGGTTTGGTTGAGATTCAATTTCCCAAAAGTTATTATAACGTGCTAGAGGATGAAGTATGGATACATTACTTCCCCAACAAAGACGATGAGTCCATACTACTCACGTTACCCGCCGGTCTATACACGTCACCCGACACGCTGATCGATGAGTTGAATCGTTTGCTTTTAGACACGGATGTGGATGAAAAAGCCCGAGTTAGATTCCATTTTAACAATAATAAAGCCACCTTGAATCTGTATGATCCGGAGGTTGAAGTTAGAATTAGCGAGACGTTGAAACATATGTTAGGTTTACCTGCCTCGCTCGCCACAGACATCGACCCAATACTACGAGGAGAAACTGAAGTACAAATGGATAGCGACATGAAAAATGTATACGTGTACTGCGACCTCGTAGCGGCGAGACCGGTTGGGGATGCCTCTGTCCCTTTGTTACGGATTGTCCCTATTTTGGACAGGACTGCCGCTTCGGTTTTTAGGATTTACGACAAACCACACTACGTACCCCTGAGCCGTTTTTCGTTTGACGCTGTGGAAATCCTTTTAACATAATGACCAGGGTAAGACTATCCCATTCACTAGCGGAGCTTCGGTGTTGACACTCCACTTCCGAACTCACAGACGGTTTGATTTTGAATAGAAGAATGGTTAGACACGTACCAATACGACGAAACCACAAAATGTATGAGGGGTTTTACTGCAACCAAGCTGGCCACGGGATGCCAGTGTTTATCGGAGGCAGAAGTCAAAGAGGACATGGTTTGGGTAGTTTTTTCAGCGGGCTCGGTCGCATGGTTCTCCCGTGGTTAAAAACTGGAGGCAAAGCTTTACTCAGAGAAGGGGTTGGCACCGGTCTACAGGTCGCGAGCGACGCGTTAGCCGGCAGAAATATTGGCGAGTCATTTCGTGAACGAGCCAAAGAATCGGGTCAGCGTTTATTACAGGGAGCGGTTGACCACCTCACCACTAACCAATCGGGTAGCGGTATTAGAAGAAAAAGAAAAACGAGAGCTGCCCCACCTGGCGAGCCGAAAAGAATAAAACGAAGTAACCGAGCTCGCCCTTCTCATTCCCACCAGAACAAGCGACGGTACTCTGATATATTTGAATGATGGCGCTTATTCACCCCAGCTCGTGTGAGTGTCTTCACAGTGGTCTAGATTTGTTTAGCGTGTCACCAACTCAGACAGCCGTAGAAGAGGGTCAATTTGTGGAGATACACCCGTTGTCCGCCTTAGCACCCGGAGCCCCGGTGGAATTTGTAATATCGGGGAACGGTGAAGAATATCTAGATTTGTTCAATACTTTTCTGCACGTGCGTGCCAAAATCACGTTTGCTAATGGCGACAAATTACCCACTGATGCAGAGGTGGCCCCGGTCAACTATTACCTGCATAGTTTATTCTCCCAAGTCGACGTTTCCCTAAACGACACGCTGATTACATCCAGTGAGAACACCTACCCTTATAGAGCTTACCTGGAAGCCACGTTGAATTACGAGGAGGAAGCCAAACGAGGCCATATGACAGCGGCTCTGTTTTACAAAGACACCCCAAACTTTATTACGGAAACAAGTGGTGATAATAACAATGGACTAAGACTGCGTCGACATATAGCGGCTGCTTCTCAGGACATTGATATGATGGGTCGGTTACATTCAGATATCTTCGCCCAAGATCGCTACCTGTTAAATGGTGTGACCGTTAAAGTAAAACTCACGCCGTCTAAAGATGCGTTCAACGTGCTG
Source organism: Oreohelix idahoensis (assembly GCA_024509875.1). Lineage (NCBI taxonomy): Eukaryota > Metazoa > Mollusca > Gastropoda > Stylommatophora > Oreohelicidae > Oreohelix > Oreohelix idahoensis. The sequence goes on from JAMPIV010011614.1 coordinate 48,182, forward strand.
GGAAACGACCACGCCGGTGGTTATAAATCTATTATAACTTACGCGGCCCTGGTTGTCCGGAAAGCCAAATTAAACCCAGCCGTCTCTCTAGCCCAGGAAAAAGCCTTGTTGCGAGGTAATGCCAAGTACCCCTTGAAACGAGCTGTGCAAAAAACTTTCTCTATTCTTAGAGGTATGCTATCGCACATGCAGGATAATCTATTTCTCAGCCAAACCCCGACCCGCCTAGTGATTGGCCTAGTCACTTCGACCGCTTTTAACGGGTCGTATACGGCTAACCCGTCCAATTTCGCTACTTTTGGTCTGACATATTTAAATGTCAGCGCGGACGGGAAAACAGTCAGTGGCAAGCCTTTGTCGATGGATTATGAGCACAACCAGTACGTGAGAGCCTTCTTCGGGACGAATCTAGCCATTTGACTGGTTGGCAAAGACGCCGGTAACGACCTTGAATATAGACATTTTAAGAATGGGTACGCCTTATACGCCTTTGACCTCACCCCCAGTCTACTGGACGATGACCAGTTTGAGATGGCCAAGTCAGGCCCTGTCTCCATAGAACTTAAATTCTCCGAGATCACACCCGAACCATTACAGGTCCTCGTCTACGCCGAGCAAGACTCGATCTTGGAGATCTCGAAATCGCGCCAAGTTTTGACAGACTACACCACTTAGACGATGAATACAGACGAGATACGGACCATACTCCTGTCGGATATTTTTGTTAAACGAACTGGGCTTGTTAAAGTTTTAGCTCGTGACCAATTACCTCTACGTATCGATCCGACCCAGACGGCTGCTTTCATCATCAACACTGACCCTAGCTATCGCCCCGGTGACCACTGGGTCACTCTATATTATAATGGCCTTGGGACTTTTGAATATTTTGATTCTTTCGGACTACCGCCTACACACCCGGACTTGGTTAATTTTATAGCCAGAAACTCTACCCGACCTGTTAACTACAACGCTAGACATTTACAAGATGTAGTTACCAATGTTTGTGGTCTCTACGCCATTTATTTCATCTTGGTCAAAGCTCGCGGTGGTACTATGCAGCGCGTCCTACTACCCTTTTTGGCTAGACAACACGCAAACGATCGATTAGTTTTTCGACTAGTCAGACCCTGGCTAGCACACCACAAGACTGTTTTTCCTTCATAAACGATGGCGTGATAACGACAGACACTCACCTTGTTGAAGATGACTACACGAAAAAGAAGTGACAGACTCACCAAGTAATCCGAACCGACTGTGCTCTGAGAGCTCCTAGGCGTATGGCCGGCACGACCGTAGTAGTTAGACGTCACCCTTACCCACAGACCAACTAACTTTGTCAATAAATATATAAAATGTATCTAGTGTTTTCTTTTATATATATATATATATATATATATATATATATATATATATATATATATATATATATATATATATATATATATACAGTAGAACCTCCATAGTTGACCACCTCCCTACATTGACCACCTCCCGAAGTTGACAACATTTTCATAGACCGCACCACATGTACTCAATAGAAGACGACCTCTATAAGTTGACCACCGCTGTAAGTTGTATCTTGACCACTTGGACTATGACACACAATAGTAATTTACCCTCTATTACTTGACCAGTTTTAAAAAGAAAATCAGTGTCTTTGAATTTTGTCGGCACAGGCTTTCTGACCACTTTTCTAATGATGCTTGCCGATAAAGAAAATTAACTTAACCTCTTTGATTTTTTCGCAAACATACAGTATAAAAAGACCAACTTCTAAGAAAAATCTTCATTCTTGCTATGACTGCGCTGCCGGTTGATAGTAATTCAACTACTAAACTGTAAGTTCTCTCTCAGACTGTGTTTTATACACTTTATCGTTGACAAAATTAACCTAACCTTTTTGATGGCCCAAAGAAAAGAACTCAAGGAGCTGACAATGAAGGAAAAGGTTGATCTTATACATTTTCTGGAAAGCAGCAGCTAAAGAAAGACGGCAGAACATTTTGGGGTTAGCAAGACCACAGTTAACAACATCCAAAAACGTAAACATGAGTACTTGGAGAGATGTGGTAAGGAAAGCGAAGATCTACAGCGGAAAAGGAGGAAAACTATCCTAGATGAAGTCAATGAAGCCACATTAAACTGGTTCAAACAATTGAGAGCAGTTAACGCCCGAGTCTCCGGGCCGATGATTCAAGAAGTTGCTAAAAAATTCGCAAGGGAATTCGGGGTGGCAGACGATTTCCAAGCATCACGTGGTTGGTTCGAGAAATTTAAACTGCGACACGCGATCTCCCAGAAAGTGTTGTGTGGTGAATCCAATGAAGTTCCAGTAGAAGCTGTGGGAGAGTTCATCAAAAAGTTTCCTTACTTCGCCAGAGGCTTCAAAAACGACGACTTCTTTAATGCTGACGAGTGCGGACTCTTTTTCAAGGCGATGCCTGACAGGAGCCTCGCCATGAAGGGTGACAAATGTAAGAGCGAAAAACTTTCCAAAGAACGTTTCACAGTTATGCTTTGTGCTAGCTCAACCGGAGAGAAACTAAAGCCCTTGGTGATTGGTGGTAAATCGGCAAAGCCACGCGCATTCAAGAACCTAAAGCTCAAAGACCTCCCCGTCACTTGGAGATCAAACAAATCCGCATGGATGACTGGCACCCTATTTGTGGAGTGGGTAAGGGGCATCGACCGAGAAATGAAGAAGAAGAAACGGTCTATTCTACTGACAGTAGACAACTGTCCTGGCCACCCACAAGTGGATCATCTCACAAACGTGACACTTAAATTTCTGCCTCCAAACACGACCTAAAAAACCCAACCTCTTGACCAAGGCATCATCAAAACATTTAAAATGCACTACCGGGCCCAGCTCCTGCAGTGGGTAATTACTAAAACACAGATCTGTGGTCCGACTGTGGAAGCAACTTCATCCGCTGCATCAGTTAACGCTCTGGATGCTGTCCTCTGGATCAGTTCTGCTTGGAATAAAGTTCAGCCGGAAACGATACAGAAGTGTTTCAAGAAATGTGGATTGTGCTCAACAACCCCAGAGCATGACGTTTTGCTAGCCCCATCGGACAGTCCATCGCAATGGCAGAATTTCGAGTCAAGGAGTAGATTTTGAAGGTTTTGTTGCAATGGATGATGAGGTGGTACCCTGTAATGAACCTACCCAGAAGGAATTTCCAAGCGATATTGACCGAAGGACAGACAAGAATAACAGAGCAAGAAGCAGCAGGTGAAGTTGAAGAAGCAAGAGACGAAGACACAGAAATAGTAGAGAAACAAAAAGAAGAGGCTGTCAGGCAACTGATAATGCAGTTTGAAGTCATTTGCTAATGGAAACAATGTCCAGGTATGTTGAGTGGTGTAGCCAGCGTTGAGAGTGCTTTCTCCACTTATGTTTGTAATAAGAAATACAAGAACACAGACCAAGATTGACTCCTTTTTTTTCAGAAAGAATGACTTAAACCGTGATAAAAACAGATGTTGATGATTTGATTTGAATGTTGTGATTATGTGTGATTTCGTATGATACTGATATTCTCCAATATAAAGCTTGTTCAAGGAAGTACGTAACGAAGTATCAGAACAATAGGCCTCGTTCCGTATGTTGACCACCTCCGTATGTTGACCGGTTTGCTACAGTCCCTTGGGTGGTCAACTTATAGAGGTTCTACTGTATATATATATATATATATATATATATATATATATATATATATATATATATATATATATATATATATATATATATATATATATATATATAGTCTTCCTGTTGTAATATATGTCTAAATATATAGTATAACTGTTGTCTACCAGTTGTAATATATGTAAATATGTATAACTAAATATATGTCTAAATATCGTCTATATATTGTAAACACATAAATAAACAACACATAACAACACATGCTGTAACACATAAATAAACCACACATAACAACACACTACCAGAACAACAGGACGCCAGCTGATCGTCAGAGGAAGTCACCCCGGCTAAAATATATTACTATATAAAAAGTCCCGCGCCTCCGCCTGACGCGCCTCCGCCTGAAATCGATCGGAGTATTTTGCTATATAAAAGTCACGCGCCTCCGCCTGAATCCTAACCGTAAACAACATTGTATACTACTTCCGGTTCGAAACACGGTGGCATCCCACTGCAGTCTAACCAGCTGTAAATGGGTACCTGACTCTGCTCGAGTTAGAGAATGGAATGGCAGCGAGGAAGGGAACTGGTCACCCCACCTCTCGATGCTGGGATTTAGTATAGTGAGGCCTCTAACAGGTTACTCCTATACGGCGGTATCTGCTATGGGACTACTTTTAACTTTTGAGCGTCCGATTGACAGAGTGGTTAGAGCACTGGTCTCTCGCTGCAAAGGTCTCGAGTTCGATTCACGGTATCGAAACGCTCCAGTCTTTTTCTTCTTGGATCATTAGCCCCTGACTGACAAAGCAGTCATTGGCCATCACGCCTAGTGGCGTCTTGTAGGGCAGCAACAAACTGCCCATTTTGCTCGGTTGGAGGCCATCCTTCGTGCTGTGCCCCAATTCTGGTTCATGCTTTGCATCTCAGCCAGATTGTCTTTGGTCTGCCTCTCTTTCGCCGTCCTTGTCACAAGATGGATTTTGGTACGTCCTCTTTCCGATCTCTCTTTCACTACGGCATCAATCGGTACATTTGTGGTTCGGATTTTATTGCGTGCTGTCAACTGTCGCACTTTCTTTTTTTCTTTCTCTGCTAAGTAGCAGATATTTGATATTGCCAAATCATTTTGACACTCCTTGTTGGTGATAATACATCGCGTTAGCCAGGGTGCGGCAAAGCTTTGCTAAGATTAGGCCCGGGTGCGCGACAGACAAGAGATTAATCGTCTGTGCGACACATTCTAGACAGCCAAGCATGACTGTGACGGTATTGCCTCCACTGCTTTGAAATAGTGGTCCAACAGTGGCCAAGACTCAAGAGTATCTAGTTTGGCTTCAAAGGTATCTACTTTGGCACAAGATTACTCTTGGCAGAGATGTAGATAGAAGGGTAATGACACTTCTATTACAAAGGGAATCTTCACAAGATATTTAGATAAGAGAAAACAATGCTGCTTTAGCTGAGCGCGTTAATTCTAGAATCTGCCGACAACTTTTGTGAAGGAATTAAGCCCTTATTAATTTCAGCTCGTTCAAGCCCCCACCCCTGATTTACTCAGTGGAATTCTTACTATTCTGGTATAGCTCCGTTTAGAGTGTGTGTAGTAAATTGACTGAGGCAAACACGCAGTAACTTTAAAATGATTAAATCGAAGTTAAACTTGTAACATTACAAATAACAAAATTTAATAATCCCTTAAGTTTTAACAGTTTGAAAATAATTTGTATAGTTTAAAAGAAAGGATTCATCATTGATAGATGATAGAATTCTTATGAAGGAAGCTCACTTTGGCAGCGTATATTTTTCACTTAGCTGCTGAATGCTCCCGCTGATGGGTTCTGTTTACACTGCTCTCGCTCGTTGCTGGTCAAAGTTAAAGCGCAGTACGTTCCTAGAACGTCAAGGAGTAACGGCTAAGCTGGTCCTGCGTCTGTCTATAAGACCCTTTTATGATGATTGAATACCATCACCAACCAAGATCTGCTTACTCGGAGCAAGCAAGAGGACATGCACACTATCATAGCTGGCAGACGCTGGAGCTGGGTTGGCCATGTCCTCGGAAGAGACCCCGATGCCATCACAAGAACAGCTATGCTATGGACCCCTGAAGGAAAACGAAAGAGAGGCCGACCAAAAACAACTTAGCGGAGGACTGTGGAGGCTGAGATGCAAAGAATGAACCAGAGTTGGGGCACTGTACGAAGGATGGCCGCCGACCGAGCAAAGTAGAATCAATTTGTTGTTGCCCTACAAGACGCCACCAGGCGTAAGGGCCACTGACTGCTTTGACGGTCGGCGGCTAAGGATCAAAGAAGAAGAATGATGGCGTCTCGCACAACGTCAGTAGTATCTTTACTTGGTTCCAGAGATAGTACTTTCTGCTGGTACCACCAATAACTGTTGTAAAAAATAGAAACGGAACGCTCTTATGAGTATTGCATTTCCAACCCATGGTTATGGGTCCCTATCTTCCCATTCCACCATCCCATTTATCTCAGAATTTACCCTTGATGAGAATTAAATTTAATCCCACGGGATAAACTTTCTTTACATTTAAATTGAATAGCTTTAGCTTTACATTACATTTAAATGGAACGGTTAAAAGTACAGATAGAATATGTTTCCATTTACATTTCCACTGATTGAAAAGTGTTCACAATATAAATTGAATATGCTTTCATTTATGTTTACTCTGATTGAAACGTTTGAAACTTTCATTAACTTTAAAATGAATATTTTCATATAGACATTTACATTGGTTTAAAGCTTGAAAACTTACATTAATTTTAAAGTGAATATGTTTATATGGACATTTACACTGCTTTGAAACTGTCGTAACTTACAAACTACTTAAGTCATAATTTTTATCCTTTTTCGTTAAACTTGGAAAAAGTGCGTTGCTTTCTGTTGTATACGTTTTTTAAACCACGGTTTTTAAGAAGGATACTTTAAATATTTTTTAGCTATGTAAAGCTGTTAATTAAATTTACAGTGCATTGCCTTGTGTTATAACATTTTGTAAATCAAGATCCGTGACAAGAAAAAAGTTTTATTAATTATCAGCGATGTTTGTCTCAGATGATCCTGATATAACCAACAAATCCATGTACATGGTAGATGGTTGAAAGGGGCGTGCTACAAAATGAAGTAGCAAACACATTAATAATAGTCTCAGATGATTAGTGTATGTTCTAAAAAATTCCTGAACTCAATTCATTCTTAATTTAGAACCCCAATTATAAGATCAAAGTGTCTAGGCCAGCGCCGAGATCAAACATATTTTGCACAATAAAGTCAATAGACCTCACTTTACGCCACAAAATGGGTATTAAAAAAAAATTCATTCTTAAGGCAACCTGCTATGTTTTGCCTCAAACAAAGAACATGTTCTGTAAATTCAAATGGAAGGCGAATAAAGGAGGGTAAAAAAATCCTACACCCACCCCCACTGCTAATTACGAAAGGGTTTTGTAAATGAGTCTGTGCGAGGGAGTAAACGTTGTTCTATACATTTGTTCATTGTGTAATTCGTGTGTATGTGTGTGTGTATGTAAATCTGTTACTTAAATTTGCAGTGTGATGCTTTCTGTTATGAAAATTTTGTAAGTCACGATCCCTGACAAGAAAAGTGTTATTAATTCTCAGCTATGTTTCTGCTACAAGATGTGTTTATCTTCTAGAACATTCCTGAACGCCATTCATTCTTATCAAGGGACGTAAAAAACGGTTAACGGCCTTACCTTAAAAACTACACAAGTCATAAATTGTATCCTTTTTGGTTAAATTTAGAAAACGGGCGTCGCTTTCTGCTATGTAAGTTTTCTAAACCAAGATTCCTGATAAGGAAACTTGGAACAATACTCAGCTACGTAAAATTGTTACTGAAATTTACAGTTCCGTGCTTTCTCTACATAATAATTTTCACAGTTCATTATTAAGTTTATTTACTACATTAATACCTTTACTACTTAATTATTTTCAATTTTCCTTTCATTTCTGTGTTACGTTTTAGTGTTTAATTATACCGTAGACACGATTTGTGTGCCTCTTTTAAAAACATTTAAGTGTTTGTTTAAAAAAAAATTTATTTCGGGATCATTTTAGGCATTATAATCCCACCTCGAAAATAATAGGTTTCCTTTTCTTTGTTTTTTAAAAACACATAGGTGTATTTATTCTTAGTTCGGTACTTTAATTTAATTTAATTTTTGCTTCACATCGTCCAACAGAACTTCATCACTTGCGAGACTTAGCAACAGAGCAAAGAGAATGAGAATCAGAAGGGAAGCCGAAACGAGCACAGAAAGGGATGACCGTCTCTTAAGAGATCGTCAGCGTCATGCTACAAAGAGGGCGTCTGAGACCCCTGCAGAAAGACAGGATCGTCTATCTCAAGATACAACGCGCCATATTATCCAAAGAGATGCTCAGTCTTTGCCTAGGAGATCGGCCCGCCTGCAGCGCGATCGGTTACGTCACATAGACTTGACGATTGAAACAGTGCTTCCTCCAAACCCTAATGTAGTTCAGGTTGTCCAGCCAGCTCAAACTCTCTGGTTAAAGAAAGAACGTTCTGCTCTACGTTATGACCCTCATATAAATTACTGCAATGATCAGTCTGTAATTCTAGGTCCTTTCCACAAAATGTGCAACATGTGCTCAGCGCTTAAATGGAAAAGCGAGCCAAAAGGCATTTGTTGTCAACACGATAAAATTAAATTGGAAGAACTTCAAGCTGTTGTCGTTGTTGACTGGCCAACATCCTCTGTCCACAGAATTACTAGCAAACATCAGCAGCTACAATAATGCGTTCCAAATGACGTCCTTTGGAGCCAAGGTAGTGTCTGAAACAGGTTATATGCCGATGTTGAAAGTTCAAGGGCAGGTACATCATTTGTTTCGTAGCTTACTTCCAAACGAAAGATATGACCCTAAATTTCTTCAAATATATTTTATCGCTAATCATGTGTCTCGGGCTTCTACACGTTGTAACAACTTTCAAAATCTGAAATTGAAAGTGATTTCTGTTTTGCAAGACATGTTACATCGCACCAATAATTATATTTTATCATTTAAAACAGCCTTAGAGAATGTTCCAGCCAATGTCGAGGACTTCCGTCTAATTATCCATTCAGTCAGGCGACCGGATGGTGAACATCGGGGCAGGTATAATGCCCCATCCACTAATGAGGTAGCTATTTTAATTAAAGGCCAACACTTTGAACGAAGGGACATAGTTTTGCACGGACGTGATAACTCTATACACAGAGTATCTGAAACCCATAGAGCTTATGACGCTCTACAATACCCATTAATGCTGTGCCGTGGTGAAGATGGGTATTACATTTCTATACCTCAAGTCAATCCACAGACTGGAGAAAAACTTCCTAATAAGACAGTGTCGTGTATGAATTTCTATTCATCATCTGGGAAAGGCTATAAAATGTACTTGCCATGTATTTCATTTTGTAAAATGTACATGATTTTGTAAATCGCAAAAGAAATTCAAATAAAAGTTTTAAGACAACAAATGTGGTTTTCCTGTTTTGGCAGTATTTTCCAACCCTCCTTTTCAAACAAATCTCTTCCTAATTTTGCTATTACTGTCTTCCTTTAAAATTCCTTCAATATTTCTTTCACTTCTGGTTTCTTGCTACAGGATCCCTGACAAGAAAAGTTTGATTAATTCTGAGCGATGTTTGTGCCAGAACATTTGTGTATGTTCTAGAAGATTCCTCAACTCCATTCATTCTTAAGGCGATGTTTTTGCGATAGAATCACACCTCAATGCAATAGTACAATAAAAAAAATGTACAAGCCAATCATAACCAAACAAAAAGTTAAACCTTCCTAAAACGAATCGCACCAAACCCAACTTGAATCCATTCTGACATGGAAGCGGGCAACGCCGGGTACTTACAGCTAGTTTAATATGAAAGAGATTTCCTGGGCTATGAAAATCCGTCCTAAATTCTCCAATAAAAAGTGTCCGGTATGTTAAGAAGGAATTCTGAATTCTAGGCTTCACTCTAGCAAGGTCTGGTATCTTGGCAAGCGATCTTCACAGTGGAATAACACTGAAACGTGTCAGGTTATATTCCCGGTCCCCCACGCATCTTTTGTTTATGGAGTTAAATAAACGCTCTGTAGTGAATTTCTAAATACAATAGCTAAATTAGTATGTAACAGTATAGGGCATAAAGGCAAAGATAAGAAAATACAAAAGAATTTTCTGCTAGAACGGTTGGTGTCGCCTAAGCCTTCAGATTATTAATTGCTAACGAATAGCCGAACAAAACGGTACCCAATTTTTCAAATTCGTCCTTGACATAAACACCCACTAAGAAAATATTTGCCTAAAATGCATTGTGGAACGAGGAGGGGCAAGGATAGTTGAAATGCTAATTCGTTTCGCATTGATTTTAAACTAAAAGCCAACTGTAGCACAGTGGCAAGCCTTGCCTTAGGGGTTTCCCCAATACGATGAAAAAGTTAGAATTGTGGACACTACGGTCATGGAAACATGTTTAGCTCTTATTATGAATGACCTAAGCTCTCGTACTTCGCTTGGTATAACATGGAAAAAGAGTGAACGAGAGGTAGTTTAAAAATAAACAACTAACATAGAAAAAAAGATAGAATTTTGAACCAACCCACATAGCCCCTTAAAAATCGTAGATTCGTGTACTTGAAGACTTGCTGACCAAGAATATGTTATTAGTTATCTAAATAGTCCCTTAACTAATCAAATAATGATAAAACCATACATAGAGATCAGAGATACTGTCAGGTCAAGTCATATCTGCTTAGATTGGATCGCATATTTTTTGGGAAAAAAGTAGGTGACAGATAGGCTAGGATAGTACAGTGAATCCGATTGGGTGGCATTTGAAGTGAGACGAAATATTATTGGCTGACCTTTGAATAAACATAAATAGCCTAGTAACGTAGGAAAGGTTTGAATGATATTTTTTGAAAGACTGTTTACCCTTGTAATATTAAGAGCGATTGGCCAACTGAATCGATATTGTCAGAATAAGCGTTAGGGGGAACGCCATTACTAGAAAAATTTTCACCAGCGATAGATGACATCAGGCTGTGCTTTCAAATACAATTTCTGGGCAGCCTGGACAACAAAACAGATCGAAACTGTATCAGTCATCGTCTCTGTGTATTTCATTGAAAAAAATTGTGGTAAGATTGACATTTATTAACCTGTATTTTATATAAAAATTGAATGTGAAATAATAATATATGTCTGTACATGAGTGGGTCTATAGCGACCATGAGGCAAAGCCTAAAGATTGATCCACCATGTGATAGACTGTCAGAGAGGTGTAAAACTACAAGAATATGTATGATTGTCATAAAGGAGCATAACACATATCCTATTATATGGAAGAGATTACAGCTGGAATTGCAGTGGCGTTGTAACTATTAGGGAAAGGAATACTGGTATACATTGTCACATCAAAAGAAAATGGTGGCATAGGTTTGTATAAGGATATGACCCTTTTTGTTTGTTTGTAATGTACATGTCCTTAACTGTGGACTATTAGTGTATGCTAGATATTAAGAAGGATGCATACCTTCTGTTACGCACAAATAATTACTTTTTTCAAAGCCTTTGTATGATCATTTTTCGTATGTATTATCATTTTTTTGACTGAAGTGTGTATTATGTTTTTTACAGTCAAAGGGACATAATCCGAGTTATCGAGACTACAATTTTTTAGGAGTTTGCCTTCTCTTGTATAGAGACACGTTCGGTCTATAATTTCTTGAACGAAGCGTGACCATATCTCCTTATTTGGTAGTATCAGTCAACTGTTGTAGATGCCTGAAACCTTTCTTAACGCTTCTGTTCATGACCATAAAAGGCGCGACTGTGTAAGACTTTTATCTCGAATGTTCTTAGAATCGTCTTATTGTGAACGGCGACTCAGAGATTGTCGCTCTGCGCATGTCTCGACTTGGTTTTCGTTTGTTGTTCCGCCCAGCTCGGGCAGTTTAGAAATGGTCTGAGTAGCGAGCAGTCGCGACCTGCGTCTTGTGATTTTCTGAGGGAAATACATTGTTTTTGTGAGTTAGTTAGCTAACTAGACTATTTCCCAGTATTATTCAAGCCTGCCTGGAGGCATATGTTCATGGTTGATTTTCCGAAATAAGGTAATTCCTCTTGTATCGAACTTTATGCTATCATCTAGAGGTTCGTCATTTTGTCGCCTTTTTGCTCGCCTGTGTGATTCAAAATGGAGAGGTACTTTGACTAGGATTAAGTCACCGGTATCTTTATACCTGAACTAGTTATATATATATGGGTCGCTCTAGACCAACAAGACTATTGTCTGTGTTCCAGGATTCGTTATATCAGAGATCACGTCCAAGTCAGATGGTTAGACTTAGGAAGGTTATAAAGGTCGAGCTGACCTGTAATCCATGTATGCTATTCACGTGCAGACAGTAAACGGACTTATTGTATACATCTGATCTGCTAGCATCAGGAAGGGAATAATTATTATTGTCTATGAACATTGAAGATCTGCAGCTGACACTGTTGCAGAAGTTATATGTATTATTTATAAAGCTTCACGAACCAGAACTTTATGATATCTGTTTACCATACAACTATGGAGTATTGAATCCTACATGACTATCAGTTAATATGATTTTGAATGCTGCATTCGTTATACTGTGCTGATGATGACATAAATATCATGACTGTTTTGTGGCGTGCAATAAATGGTATAAAACTAAAGCGAAGTTACCATTTCTATGACTCTACACGTCATGTTGCCTGTGGTGTACCCTGTGAACTGTTCTACTGCAACACACACAGCAACATTCTAAATCAGAGAAGACACCTACATCTTGCACTTTAATACCAGGTGTCGATAGGGGTGGCAAGTTATCATTTCAGCTCAAATCCACCCTTATCATTTTTGGTGGCCATATGTTGGTTTACTCTGATACCAGCTATCAAGGGGGTCAACAAACCCAGACATCATCAGCAGACTACAAGACAACGTTGCAGTTTCTATTCATCACCTTTGATGAAATTTTTTTGAAAGACGCGGCATTACTGACAGTTGTTGATATTTTGAAACTACCCGGCGCTGCTCGGCAGTATTGAAGTTTGTCTACAACTAGAAGGACAAGTACCGAGCGAATGGATTTCCTGATCTGTTAAGAAGAAGGACAAGTGCCGTAACAACTGTTCCGGTCTCAGAGGTACTGTTGCAGATTCAGAAGGTCAAGTGCTCAAGTCAATTTGTAGAATTCAGAAGGTCAAGTTCAGAAGCTGTTTCCTGTCAGAAGCTCATTTCCTTCGTCATGGCAGTTTACGAGAGCAGATATGGATCAACGTTGGATCATTGTCCTAAGAATGCTGATCACATCCTGTTCTGAACTGTGCTGACGTTGTGGATACATAGAAGTTAAGTGGCCTGTTTTGTTTGTGAACTGTGCCCTTATGTTCTAGCTGAGCCTTCTAAATTCTTTCACACTTTTTTGCTGTTTGTTACATGTTATATGTTATTTGTATTTGTATATTTATATGTTTATATTCAGCGGGTTTTCTCGGTTGGGCGGTGTCTTTCAGTAGAAGATACCACGTCACAGAGGTTCTACTGTTAGCGTTTTCGTTAGGGACTGTGCGAATTTCCTACTGTGAAATTTGCTAGCGACAATCGTTGCTATATCTGTTTAGTTGTGACGAGTTGTGCTTTATTTTTGTTTCTTGTATATTTTTTTTTTCTTTTTTCTTTTCTCTCTTTCTTTCTGTTTTTTAGTTTCGATTTCGATTGTTTGTATTTGTAGGTCTCCCCTATCTATTATTCAGTTCTTTACGTATATTTTTGTGTATACACTGTAGCGTCATTTGTTTGTCATATCTTCGCATTTTGTCATCACATTTCTTTTTAGTTTCGCTGTTTATTTATTTGACTTATGCGAATGTTTTCATATTGTTTGATCTTTGTTGTTGTTTACATTGACTTTGATCTTTGTTATTGTTTACATTGACTCTGATCTTTGTTTTTGTTTACATTGACTTTGATCTTTGTTGTTGTTTACATTTGACTTTGATCTTTGTTATTGTTTACATTGTTGGTGACCTTTGTTATTGTTTACATTGTCTTGTTATTGTTTGCATAGTTCTTGCATAGTTAGCTTTCACTATTGTTACATATATGCTCATGCAGTATTGGTCTATAGTGCACTTATCATAACTAACTGGTGGTTTTTTGCTTATGCACTATTGTAGTGCAGTTATGATAAATAACTGATGGTTATGCACTGATTTGTGTAGTGCACTGATAATTAAGAGGTGACTTGTGATATTATTATACATTTGATAATACAAGTTGGTGTCAAGTCTTGTTTCCCACAGAGATTGGATTAACATAGT